>JAUELK010109743.1:0-10496 GCA_031471215.1 Gastropteron pacificum
TCATCATCATCATCATCATCATCATCATCATCATCATCATTGTCATCATCATCATCATCATCATCATCATCATCATCGATCATCATAATCATCATCATCATCATCATCATCATCATCATCACCATCGTTGTCGTCGTCGTCGTCGTCGTCATCATCATCACCATCACCATCATCATCATCAGCAGCAGCAGTATCTCCATCATCATCATCATCATCACCATCATCATCATCATCATCAACACGCATAATCTCATGTCGTTCTGTGATCTTAAAGAAGTCTGTATGTGCCCAGTATAGACATGGGATAAGCCGTTTGTCTGAATTAATTGTGCAAGCCATAGAGATCCACCTAATGGTGCTAGCTTACTACATCTACACAGTACACTATATGTGATACATTATCGTACAAATGTCTGATTACAGGGTCATTCATATCATCCGTGTCAGTATTACTGCCAAAGATTCTCAATTTACTTACTTTGGAAAGATAGGCGCATGGCCTCTTGTGCGTGGCTTGGTTGAACTATGCTTATAATTTGAACCAAATATTCTAAAATAATGTTCAATGACAAAACTACGCGTCTATTTTATACGAGACAAGCCAACGTCTAGCGCGCATCGATTAGTTTAGCTGTAAGTACGCTACTGTAGTTTTAGAAATGTCCAACCTTTCCAAGGGGAAGTGATTTCAGAATCTTTGGTACTGCTAGCCCATGTTCCATCTGTTGGTATCTTTATACACAGCTTTTGATTCAACCTTATCTGATATAGTCCTACTTGTGAGCGTCAAGAGCCACTAGCAGGGTAGGGTACTTCAAGTTGTAAAAATTCATTATCTCAATTTGCTTTAGAGTTAGACCATCACTCCATTTGTTCTAGGCCTACTAAGCCAATGAACGCAAAACGTTTGCTTTAATTCAAAACCCTACGCCCGTCTGGCCTCAAACTTCTACTCTAGAGTGATGCGTATCGGATGTTCGGGCGTAGGCCTAGATATTTCAGTTTGGAGAAGGGTTAAGGTGTGGTGATCTAGTTCAGACGTCGATGTTATGTAATACAGTACAGTTTAGCATTCGGTAGTCTTTACCTTTGTACACATTAATTGTTCCTGCATCATCTATTTGTGTAGTTCAAACTGGTGTTACGTTAGTGTCAACGAGGCAAAACCCTAAACGGACAAAGGGAGCTTTAACTTCAACTGTCTTGTAAAAGTGCTTAGAACATGGATGTTTAGTGCAAATTGTAGATGCAGATAAAGCTCTTCAAACTCTTGTTTCAAATATTGGAAGCTGTTGATGCCACTTGCAAGACCCAGTAGGCCTACGTGAAGAACATTGTATTACTTGGATTCTGAGTCAAGCTTGTCATCGGTTACAACCATGTATGCAGAGAAGGAATATTTACCAAACGGTATGTTTACACAACCTTGGATAACTTTTGAAGTTTTATTATATTTCGTTAATAATACAAAAAAACAAAAATCCTTCCCAATGAATGACGTCAAATTTAGAGGTGGGGCATATGTATCAACGTATGTCTCCGATAGAATGAGGGTATAGGCCTATATAATATAAACTGCCCAGACGATGTATGTCCAGAATCGCTCACAAGGGGGTTCGAACTCGGATTGTCTACTAGGAAAGCAAACACGCTTACCGTTCGGGCACCTAATAACAGTTATTGTTAGCCCTACATGTACACATGAGTTTTGTTGTTTTTACGGCTTCGCAACATGTCGCACACCTATTATACCGGAGTATCTATGTGCTGTTCAGTATGAATGATAAATGATATGATACATCATAATGATACATGATATGATAAATGATTTGATAACGAGTCATTTGCATATTGCACATATCCACACGACGCTCCTTGGCGTGAATAATTTCAAGCAGTAAAGTAATATCAGTTTAGGCCAGAGCTTAGTGGTAGACTGTCAAAAGAGCATTCGAGTGCTAAACTTGTTGCTATTTAGGACTTGTATTATTATAACGTGTATAGACTAGGACCAGTTTGAGTGGAACAGTACTGTAGTTGTGTGTGTATTATTTCTGTCTGTAGATGTCGCAGCGCCTTAGAGCATGACACACGGATTTGTGCGCTATACAAATGACTTTCATCATCATCCTCGTCGTCATCATCACCATCATCATCATCATCATCATCATCATCATCATCATGTAGGCTTATGATCGGCTTTGTTTGCGCAACTAAATTACAAATTGGCCTGGAAATTGGCAAGATGAGCAATCTCCAGTCTCGTTTGTGGTACCTGGTCATATCCCCTTGGAGTTGGATCTAAAAATAGAACATAGATAATCATCTAGAGTGCGGATTGTTGTGATGTGTGTGTGTTGTTGTCATAAACTGTCTCTAGAATTAGTCTACTGCTGTTACTGTTAGTCTAAGACTGGACAGATACAGACTCTAGTGAACAGTATGGCTTCTTTATTCATCATTTGTGAGATCAAGCTTTAGATTCTAGACGGGAGTCGTCTTTACTTGATTTAAGACTTGTTTCTCTGATGTCTATCATCAACGACACCAACTCCAACAAACGACAAGTGAAGGTGGGCATGTGATGATTGATGAATGATGCAGATGAATGAATCATTGAATTTGAATGATCCGCTGTCTTTATTGTGAATTGTGTGATTTAATTTAATTATAATGAATCGTCACAGAAGTTTGGTTTGCATTCATTTGTTATGTCATATTGAAGTTTTAATATTAGGTTGCTGAAGCGCCAAGCACACACCACTTCTGACTTAACATTATCATTAACAGACGACAGTCAACAGTCTTCACTTCTTCACACTTCAGACCATGACTTCACTCACAGACTTCACTAATCTACTTTTTACCTCTACACACTACAGTTCAATACACTAGATCTACTACTACTACTACTACTACTACTACTACTACTACTACTACTACTACTACTACTACTACTACTACTACAGTACAGTACATACTCATACAGTAATCTAGTGGTAGTGGTAGTAGTTAGTAGTCAGTAGTAATCACTACACTGACTTAGTCTTATCTAAATCTACGTCTAAGTCTAAAAGTTAGTAAAAGATCTAGATCTAATTCTAGATCTCTAATAGCCTTCTCACAAACAAAGATTGGTCTTGATAAAACAAGATAAAATATCACCACACACTGAAGGTAAAACTCTTTATAATATAGACAAATACGTAGTTCTAGATTCTAGACTAGAATTTGTAGAATGAATTTTATGAGTATGAGTGTACCCGCTTTTAGAAACATTTATTTCAATTATAATAAATGACAGAATTTTGTCCGTGACTCACTATAATAGAGCAAGCAGCATCTACTAATCTAATCCATTACTTTGTCAAAGGATTGCTTTTTTTACTTTTTGAGGAACAATGACAAAGAGAAAATTAGTGGAAATGGAGAGAAGGGGGGGGGGGGGAGTGCTAGATCATGACCTACTTTGTACTCTTAGCTCTATGAATCAGTGACAGTCAGTGTCAGCCCCCCTTATGGGCAAAGGTCATTGCTATAAATAGACACCATTGACAAAGTTGGCTTTATGTTTCACTCTCTCCATGTAGTACCCACTACAACCTAGGTCACTCAACTCACTCTTGAAGTGGTTTCACTCTCATCACAAGTGTGGACAATTAGGATTGTGATGTCAATCACATGGAATAGGATTTACTAACATGTACCATACATAGTAGTATAGAGAGTGTATAGTCTAATGTCAGTCCTTGTTGTTGTAGTGCCGATGGAAGACTTTGGATCAAAACAAGTTCTTAGTTTATAATTTATAGTCTTTGTTGCTTCAGTATTACCAACTGACTTACGACTTTGTATTATTGAAAGATGTCAGTTCTAAGAAGACAATGATTTTCTGTTTTTCCTTTAAAAAAAGTTGCTTTCTTCTCTTATTATTAATTCTTTTAATTTTAATCACATTTATTGTCAATATACCAATATTATAATAAATAATATCATATAGTATAGTAGCAAATTACATTATTTAATGCTGTGTAATTGTAATTGATATTGTAGTTTTAAAAAGCAAACAAACACAGCAATAGGTCTATTTAAGAATATAATCTGTTAATTTGAGCATTTTATTTTGTATTAGAAATGGTGTAATATTCTATTTAAAATCTTTTAGTTTAGAAAGTGGAAAAGGATTTGTTCTGTTTGTATTTGATGAAGGGCTAAGTTTTAAAAAACGAAAGTTGTTTTTTTAATGTTGTGTGTGTGATTTTCTGGAGAGAGAGAGAGTAGAGAGGGTCTAAAGATAAAAATTGTGATCAGTCGAGAGCTTTAACTTTAAATCAAAAGAGACTCATAGATATATACCATTTTTCTGATGATGTATGGAGCTAAGGAACTGTTTCATGTACATGTAGTCACCTCTCGTGCTAAACACATTTTCTTTGAACAATTGAGGGATGTCGCTCATTGCCTTTATTAATTTAATATCTTAAAGAGTGTTTTAACTTTGTATCGTGAGACGCTTAAGTTACGCTACACTGAAACATTCTGTGCTTTCTTTCTTCTTTTTTTTATGATGGCTGCTGTTCTACCTTTTTAATGTGTAGTGATTGCCACAAATAATCAGCCATTAGCTCATTAGCATGACAAACTTTGTGGGTCGTTTGTGTGTGTATTATAATGTGTGAGAGTTTGATTAATAGCTTTGGTCTTAGAAGGGATGGGATGCCTTTATAACATAGTGAGTATTGTTGTTGTTTTTGTTGTTGTTGCGATCAGGCACAAGTTGTGAGTTATTAACTCTTAATAGACCTACAGTGCCATGGCAGTCTAGCTCTGCAACCTGGGATTGGAGGGCCTTCAAATTGGCCCCTTGTTTGTGCAATTGTGCAATGCAGTCACAAGACCCTTCCGGACCAGATAACTGCTATGTGCAATGCAGTCATTGAGTTGGTACTGCCTATAAGATGTTCATGCAACATTTGGGACATTTAATGGTGACAGCCATGATTTCGGACTGAACCAGGTGTATGTCACATCGTTTTCTGTAGCCCTGATGCTTGAACTTGTGTGAAAGAATTCACAAAGTTGACCACAGCGTGTGGGCATATAACATAGTGAGTATATATACTGTTTTTAACATGATGTATAGTGTTATTTATTTGATCTGACTCCGTCTGTCCTTGTCTCCGCAGGGGCTCATCAATGTTTGTGGTGTCGACTAGTGTGAGTAAATCTCCCTTGGTACCGATGGCGAGGGAGGACGAGTGCTGGCGCTGGGCGGTGGTGGTGGCTGCCTTCTTCACGCAGTTCATTGTGTGCGGCATCACCTACAGCATTGGCGTGTTCCACGTCATCTTCAAGGACATCTTCTACAAGTCTCACTTTGACACAGCATGGATTGGCTCAGGGCTCCTCTACGTCACTGCCTTGTCCAGTAAGATAGCAACAGTCATTTTGTCTGTAATAATTGCTTCTTGTCATCGGATGGTGTCTATGACCCTCAGATTTTAAAAGTACCACACAGATTTTTACTATTTACACCAAGTTCTGAGTCTTAAGAGGAATTCTTCAGTAACAAAAACAATTGTAATAATTCGTTTTCTTTATTTAAATTATGCTTTACAAGGCAACAATCATATTTCATTCAGGAGATTTTGTTACTCTTTTGATGCTATGTCATTGAATATACAGTTTTACACGGGGGGAAAGGGCTCTTTGAAATTGCTTCATGAAATCATTTTATTTTAAAAAAAAACATTCTTTTTTTATATACCAGTATAGACATTGTATGTCCATTTATAATTTTCTTTCCTTAGGTGTGATAAATCATTTTATCATTTTATTAAAAAACATATTTCTTATATTACCAGTATAGACTATGTTCATTTATAATTTTCTTTCCTTAGGTGTGATGCTCCGCTCAGTGACCAGTCGCTGGGGCCCACGTGTTTCCGTGATCAGTGGAGGCATTCTCTCCGCCACGGGTCTCGCCTTGTGCATGACGGTACAGGAAATGTACCAGCTCTATCTGACATTTGGACTGATCACTGGCGTAGGCTTTGGCCTGGCCTGTTCACCCTCCATAGTGGCCGTTGAACGCTACTTCATCCACGGACGCTTCCAAGCCCTCAGCATTATGGTGGCCGGCATTGGCGCGGGGATGATTGCCTTCCCCATGCTCATCAGACATTTACTGGTGCACTTTGCCTGGCGCGGCACCATGCTGGTGCTGTCAGGGATTTCCCTGAACCTCTGCGTGTGCGGGATGGTGTTCCGCCCCCAGCGGCACTGCAAAGAGATCGCGCTGCTGCCCATGCTGACCTGCTTCCCCCTGCGGCACTCGCTCTTCCACGGCATGTGTTTTGCCAACCTGGCATGGAGCTTTGGCTCCACCATCGTATACATGTACCTGCCGGCCTACGCCATGTCCAAAGGCACCTCGTTCGAGTCTGCCGTGTTCCTGGTCTCATGCGTGGGCATCTCCAGCTTCTCCAGTCGGATGATCTTTGCCTTCATGGGTCCCAACAGTACCCTGGACGAGGTTACGTCAGTGCTGTGTTCTATCGGCTTAGGCATTGTTGTCACGGGCATCTCTCCATTGCTCTTTGACAACTACTCTGGGCAGATTGGGTATGTTTGCATTGTAGTCTGAATAATTAAGTTCTCAAGCTCTATGTTTATTTTGTTATTTTGTATGTGTGGGGAGGGGGAGGGGGGTGACGACAACACTCAATCTATAGATACATCTTTGAATGTTTTTATGCTTCTTTGAAAAGATCTTCTTACCTTTTTGACACCCCTTCCCCACCCCTATTTCCCTCCCCAGGTACACATTACTGTTTGGCTTCTACAGTGGGTTCTGGACCACTTTCCTCTCGCAGGCTTCCAGAGAGCTCCTTGCGCCAGAGTACATTGCCATGGGCAACGGCTATCTGTCTCTGATGATTGCCCTGGGAGCACTGACAGGGGGACCCTGCGTTGGTGAGGGAACTATGTTGTAGTCAGTTAAGAGGGCATTTACATAGCGCTTTTCCTCCAGAGAGCTCAAAGTGCTTTACATCTATTTGGTCGCAGAAACCATGCCAGAAAAAGTGCAGAAAAGTGCCAACAATGTGCGGGCAAATTAAAATCTGTGTTATCTTTCTTTTATCTGATAAAAGCATAGGAAGTCGATGAAGTGACATGACTTTTTTTTCACTTTGCCACTTTATACATAGATGTAGTATATATGCCTGCCTATAGTGCTGGTCTTGTTGTGGTAGTTACTTCTTCCTTTGTGTGTGTGTTTGTGTGTGACAATGTGACATCGTGTGTAGAAAGTAAGGTTGCATATATTATGTAGCATGATATTATATATCAATCTGTCATGTATTTGGCTTGTCTGCCTAATAACTACACCTTGAATCTTGAAATCTTTGATACTTTGTCTCATTCTTTGATTGCAACATTGTATTATTTGTTTCTCTCCACCAGGTCTCCTCCTGAAAACTGATGGAGACTTCAAGTTTGCTTTCTATTTAGCAGGTGGGTTTTTAACATTTTTCTCTTAATTTTTACTCACCGTAATTTCCAGTCTATAGTAGGTGCACCACTATATACATACGCCCCTGTAGCATTTGCCGCACATATTACACACTGCACATAGTCATCATTATCATTGTTGTCATCCTCATCATCAATGGCAGATGGCCAATGAGGGGGTTGGGGCACTACAATGTTTAAGTAAGGGTATGTCATGTTATTTTTTCTTTTCTTCTTTTCTTTCCTTTTTCATTAATCATTTTCCTCCTATGTTGTGCAGGCCCACTGATGGTTCATGATGGTTATTGGCCATGGTGTTTAGAACTAGCGAGTCTTTGACTGTATGAGTGTGAGTAGTATAAGCCGCTCCGATAGATTGCATGGTATGTGCTGGAAGAAAATAGATGCAGCTTAGACCAGAAATTACAGTATTCTGTTTCGATAATGTACTCTTGTTTGTTCCAATGTTGCCATTCATACTCATTCATTCTTTGCCATCTATCCACTCGATTGCAAATATTCAACACAACCCTGAAATTATATATTTAACTGCATTTGAATGCAACTTGCAACCATGTCTTAGACATAAATGTTTAATAGCATAATAGTACTTAAAGTTAAAGGCATTCTTTTGTGGCCTAAAAAACAGAGCAAGCGAACCACAACAAACCCGCTGATTAAAATAGGTGATAGATGCGTATAACCAACATTGAACTAACTCTGTCTCCTCCCTTGTTTTCCTCAACCCCACCAGGAGCTTGCTTGTTGTGGAGCTCTGTCATAATGGTGGTGTTCAAGATGAAGCGCTGCACAGAGCGCCTAGAGTCCTCGGGCCTCCCGCCACTCGACGACCAGGTCATGGTGGTCGACGGCCTGTCCAGCTCGTTAAAGGTCAAAGAGCACAGAGTTCCTCTGATCCCCAACGCGGCCGGGGGGCATGGCTTTGCGCATGACGAGGAGGAGGAATGCAGCTTCAAGATGGACACAGTGGATGTGGCATGCGAGAAGGCAGTGCTCTCGGACAGCGGGGATGTTGTGGTGTGGGTACCGCGCTAGGGCTTAAAATGGCCCATGAGGCGCTTGCTGTGCTACTACTACTACTTCTACTTCTACTACTGATGTCGCTGCTGAAGCGACAGCACTCGTTGTGGTATTGCATGTGGCCACCTTTGTTTTGTGTCGTTGTGTTGAATATTTCATTTTTTCCCCCCTTGAGTGTTTGTGTGTACCTTTTAGCTTTTGTCAAGCAATTTTTAGTTTTGATTGTCATTCGTCTATATTTCCCCTCCTTTTGTCTGCTTTCTTTTCGTTGTTTTCTTTTTAAAGTAGTGTGGGGAGATTTATTTTTTGTGACACAGAAATTCGATCGCGTCGTCGACCATGATGATCGGCTTAGCGCTGCTTGCCTAAGGCTTGAGCCGAAAACTGAACTGAATGAACTCTTGATCTGGTGGATTGTAAAAAACTAACTCTCTTTGAAGAGCTTGCGCTGTGTGTACGTTCAACCAATCGGGTTGATATTTGGAGGCAATGGTGGTATAATTTTCTTTTCTGATTTTAAGTCATACAGGGAGGACATTTCCATTTTAACAAAGGTTGACTTTAGATGGGATTTTTTAAAACTTGTCTTATATTTGAGGTTTTGTTTTATCAAGAGAGCGACAAAGGAGGCGAAGAACGAAAATGGGGGAACAATTGGACTGGTAGAGAGCACTGTACCACATGGTTGTTTCTATGTGTTGTGTATCATTGTTGTGTATTATCATCATTGTGATTTTTGATGTGCAATGCAGTCTCACACTACCGAGACTTATATCGGTACCTCTCCTTTGAAACAATGCTGCTTACCACTTTACACCGCATTTCTTTTAATACAGCAGAGGCTCAAAATTACTTACTACAAAAAATTAAACTGTAAGGAAGAGTGCTTAGACCTCCTCCTTTTTTTCTCTCACAATTTTGAGGTGGCAGCTATGGTAGATTAAAAAAAAATGTGTACTGTTGTGTGTACTGCAATATTATAATTATTTATTATAATATCAGCACACTAAGCACATCCTTCAATGATGCATTAAATGTATCATTGAAGGATGTGTTTAGTGTGTTGATAGATGTAGTGTGTTTATTATAATAATAGAACACTACATAAATAATTTGTAGTGTGTCATAATGGTGTCTTCTCTGTAGTGTGTATGTAGTAAGTCAAGACAGTGTGTTACATGTACTGTGTAGGTAGTGTGTCAACACATGTTGCCTCCTCTGTCTGCAGGCATAGCCGAGCCAGCGCCAAGCACGCCTTTTTGTCGGGTCGCATTGTGTGAGTCCACATCTCTGCTTCTTGTACTCGCTTCAGATTAACACAGCCATAACCTTGCCTCCTGCGCTAACTAACATACTTTTTTTTAACACTAGATTTTACGTAGAAGGATAATAATCAATAGTCTATGATAGTACAGCATGAGTAGAAAATAATGGAGCGGCAATTTACTGTATTCAGACAGTTTTTATGATGATCGAGTGGCAGTTTAGGATAATCAATTATTGATTCTATATAATAGATTATTTTTTTGAAATGGGTGTTTTAAATTGAGATAAATGATACTTACAGGAATGCTCTCTGCCCAATAGATGCCTCAGTAGATTTAATAAACAACATTTTTGCTTAAAGCTCAAAGCTCATGTACATACTTTGCATTGAGATTGTAGACCTGACAAGTGAAGGAACATTGAATGTGACATAGAGAGTTTATAGTATAGACACTTTGGGGGTATTACATACCTGGCCATTATTTTGAACACTTTTTGGAGCTTGGCATATTGGTTTCATGTACTAGTATCAATCTTGAATGAAATAGGGATTGTCTATGAGGATGCATGGATAATGTTTGTTGTTAGCTAACCTTGTAACACAGTTTTCTGTTGCAACTTCAAAGCACAATGCATCATCTTATTTCAACGAAACTAAACAACTAAACAAAATG
>JAUELK010109744.1:0-11984 GCA_031471215.1 Gastropteron pacificum
CTTGAAATCCAGTCACGCAGCGCAGTGCTAAAATGTCCCGGTTTTCGGGTGAAATTTGAACCACATAAAAGGCCATACCTTTTTAACCAATAAAGATATCACGATAATTTTAAAAGCATTATGATCAGTGCAGCAGTAGCCTTCTTTAGAGACTATTTTCATTGAAATCAGGCAACTCTGACATTTTCATCATTCTGCCTACTTATACCACAGATTCACGGTGTGCTGAATTCTCAAATGGAAGAAATATGCAAAAAAGCTTGTCAACGAACTATCTTCAATGCACATATGAGACAAGCTTTGGGCTTGCTGTAGAGCGGGGAAAAACACTATATAAATGCTATCTTTTATTATTATTAAGACTCACAGTAACAGGTTCCTCCATTCTTTGGGTTCCCAGTGTACTTATTGCTGATGTCACATCTGTTGTAAAGATCAAAGGCATTATTAGTTGTAATACTAGTAATGAGGATAATTCCTATAAAACGATACTTTAGCTAATTTGATGATTTGTATATTTCAGCCATATATGCTTTACTACGATAACGACAATAACAAAGACAACCACAACAACTCTGGAGAGGACCGAAAGGTCGAAACCGGTAATGTGAGTAATTATTTTTATTCATATATACACACGTATATATGCTATATGTATTTATACATATCTAATATTACTTTAGCTGACAGACTGTTACCATGAGAGCAAGGATTTACATGGGATATGACAAAATAGGTTGAAAATTATCGCATGTCTCCCTTATGACAGGTCTTGAGACATCCATGTGGTATTTTTTCTCTACCAATTGTCTGTAGACTAAGGGTATGCATATGTTAGGAAATTATTCTATTCTTTGACACCTGAAAAATCTGATTTCAGATTGAATATGAACTATTAGTAAGGATTTGTAATGCTCTGTAAAAAATGTTTTGATAGAAATCACTTTAGATCATAGATCATACCCCATAATCACGAACAAAGAAGAAGAGCTAATATTAATATTTCTGTTATTTTTTATTCACTAAGCAACACACAACACGAGTTGAATGTGAAATCAAGAAGACGAAAGAAGAAGAAAAAGAGAACAAAATCAAGATGAGAATAATTATGGCTGACCTTTAACATTAACAAGATACCGAAAAGAAAAAAGTCTATTCTACCCCGGGAGACCTCTATAGTGTGAGTATCTCATGCAAGGATAATCTTCGTGACTGTACCTACCTCTCACAGTTCTTTCCAGTCACCCCTCGAGTGCGACAGTAACAGTCCCCAGTCACGGGGTTACATGTGTCTGCTTGCCCATTACAAGAACATTCTGTGCGACAAAACAAGAGGGGACAGTGCTTTTTACCATCTTTAATACACTGTCTTTCTTACTGATCATAGCTGGTAGGACTACATGATGCAGACAATACTACCAGAGGCCTTACATATAAATATTGACTATTTGAAAGCCAGATATTTAAAGATATCAGTGGGCGGTGTGGTGGCCCAAAGGTTATTTTGTTAGGTTCACTGATATGGTGTCAGGGCAAATGATCCTAGAAGGCACTTTATATTTTATATGGCTATCCATCCCCATCCTATCGGAGACTGATGTAACTAAGAAGGTCTCACCTCTTACATGATGTAATTGTGTTGTTAGGGGTGTAAAGTTCTCAAAATTATTTTTAAAAAGCCAGATTTCATTGAAGTATGTGAATCTACTAGTCACAAATCTAATGGACAGTAGACTTACCTGCACAGGTGCCATTGTTTTCTGGATTTCCATGATAGCCATTCTCACAGTATTCACAGTGGGTCCCTGAGGGTATGGGGACAACATTGTGAGGCCAGGCAGGTGTTGTGGTATGAACTTATATAAAGTTAGGAGAGGATATATGCCCTCAAGTGTTGAACATTCAGAGTTCAAGTCAAACAAGAAGCAAGTTTCTTGTATGTGCATGTGCCCCTTTCTCTGCATCAATATTCCTCCACTTCTTTTTCTTAAATCATTCACTTCTTTTTTTTTCCTTCTCTCTTTTGGGCTTGAAATTGGAAGACAAAATTGTTTGTGATGATGTAACAAAAACAAGAAAAAATTCTTCTGCATGTTTTTTCTATGTAGATCTATGAAAGAAAACATACCAACGGTAGGAAAGGCACACTCCTGGCAAATGTCTGTGTCATTAATACAGGTAGAGTGTCCATTGCACTGGCATTCTGGAAACAAGGCACAAGGTCATAGCATCGTTAAGAAACAATATTATTAAGCTAGGGAGTTGAAGTGTTCATAAGGCCTCGATTGAGCTAACAGGCTGTAATATGTGAGAATTAGATATTTTACTGCAAAGATACAAAACCACTGTACCATCACTTATGTTTTTCACATATAGACAAATACTTTGGAAAAACCATAATGTATCAATTTCTATTGTACAGTTGGTGTCACAGTTTTGGTTAAGCTCTGTGGTAACTCATTGGACAGCTTCTTCCAGTAGTCAACTAAATAGGGTTGTTTAAAAACAAACCCAACCAAACAAAGCAAAAACATTTGAGGACAATGAGGAATGAATGAAGAGGCGCAATTTGAGTATGTCAAAGAGGATAAATGATGTAGAAGGCATCCCCAGTGAAATACGAGAGTCTGAAGAGAAGAAAGAGTGGCGGAAATGAAGTTGCAGGCTACTGGACAGAACCAGCAGCCCAGGAGTCCTTAATGGACTTTGGTCCACGTGAAGGGCCTGGGCCTCCACAAGCCACCAATCACCATATTTAACAATACTAATGGATAACACACATATACCATTTTTCAAAGTATAAAGCATGCTCATTGTACATCCCTACAACTCCTTCTTCTTCGTTCTCGAGAAACAAGAAACATTTTTCCTTAATAAAAAAAAAGAACAAAAGAAAAAAGAAACATTTTCTTCAAACAAAAAAAAGAAAAGAAACAAGAAACATTTTTCTTTAATCAGAAAAGAAAAAAAAGAAACAAGAAACATTTTTCTTTAATCGGAAAAGAAAAAAAAGAAACAAGAAACATTTTCCTTTAATAAAAAAAAAAGAAAAGAAGACCTATCTATACTCTGAGTCTGCTAGCACTGGCCTACTCACTGGGACAGTCATTGAAGAACCATCTGTCGGCAGGGCAGAGCGCGAGCTCCCTCTGAGGTGTGCCGTCGGCCAGGGAGATAGGTCCAAGCATGCCGCCGTCAATGCACACGCCGGTGCCTGTGCCAGACTCGTCATTGCACCAACCACACTTGGGGCTGGCTTGGCAATCTGTGCACGTCTTCAGGCCAGAGCAGTCACTCTCTGGAGACATACCACAAGTGAGACTAGGTGTAGAGTTATGACCCAACCCAGTATATATATATTTTGTTTAATTTTTGTTATCCCGTGCCGCATATTCTAGTCAATTGATTGGCCCTGGTTGGTTAAAAAGTTTTTAGATATGTTAGTCCACTGAATTCCTTACACATGTTCATCGAACGTATATGTGGATTGTTATTTATATTGAGTACAATATTTGATTGGTGTTCATATTACGTAGTCACCTAGATGTGACATGATAAGTTATGTTGCTTTTCACAATCAGCACGTTTGACTATACACGTGGGATTAGGCCTTGATGGTTAGCTAGACTTTAAGTTTAAAAACAGAGTCTTATACTAATACAAGGGGTATTCCTGAGAGACAAGAAGGATTTGATGGAACACTAAGCTGTAAAGGAATCTAGGCATAGGTTAAGTAAGTCAAACGTAAGTAAAGCAATGTAGAAAACAATTGGGGCGGGAAATGTTCTACATCTAAGCTTTCTATTCTCATTTTTTTCTATTTAGCTAATGGAACAACTATGGACAAAATACATGAGCTTTTATGTACAATATGTACTTTAAAAAACAATAACTGTGAGAGCCCTCACCCACACTACACACAAACTTCAAATTTTGTGGGATGCTTAAAAAATAACTGATCTTTTTTTTCCTGTAAAATTTAAGAGGGACTATACTAGATAAAAAAGAAGCCAATGATCTGTATAGGTAACTTTTGACTACAGTGAAACAATGAAGCTCATATGTTGAGGCCCCATTACAAGATCACCAAAGAGGCAGACAGAAGAAACGATGGGAGGATAACATACAAGACTAGACGGGTATTGGACTAAGTGGCAGAGTGAGTAAAGCGGAGAATCGGGAAGAGTGAAGGTGGCTGGTTGTCAAGTCATGTGGTCATGTGGTGCCCCTCTGGCTCACCAGGCTATGGGATAGAATAATTAGAAGAAGATGTAGGTCATCATTCCACTTCACTTCAATGTTGAGGACAAATGTGTGTGTGTGTGTGTGTGTGTGTGTGTGTGTGTGTTCCCTACCATGGCACGTGTTCTGGTGGGTGGTCCAGTCCTGGCATTGGCCATAGTAGTAGGAGACCACGTAGGACATAGTGTCAATGCACTGGTTCAGGTTGCTGCACCACATACAGCTGTTCTTGGTACACTCCTGGCAGCCCTCGTGCTGGCTGCATGTCTCAGGCAGGCACGCAGTAATTTCCTTGGGGGTCTCTGCACAAACAAACACACAGTTACATCTCAAGGATATGCAAACAAGTCTTTTCTTTCTTTTAAACGCACCATTAAGTTACTCATGTCACTATTGCAAGAGAAGTTAAAAAATATGGATTGTAGACAGGTGTTTAATGCAATTTAGATTTAAAGCAGCCCGTGTCTATGAGTCTGACTTCTGAATAAACCTGGAGATGTGAACATTTGATGGGCATTATATTAAAACCCATAGATGCAGATATCAAAGTCGTTTCATTTCCTAAGCAAGAAGTCATCTTACTATAAATGTATTTATTTGTATTTTCGCAAGGTATTACAATATCACAATGAGAATAACGAAGTAAATACGTGTCATTCATTTACAAACAACATGATGTATAATACACACTATCTGCTTTCTCCTTCTTCACACAGACGTCAGATGCCCACAGGCACTTTGGGTTTGTCTCACAAGCTTCACATTTGTGAAAGACATTGCAGAACAGACCAATGTCACTTGAACAGTTTTTGGTTTCCTGTGAATACACAATTTCAGCTGTGCTTAAAAAACATATGTTCATCCATTTACACGAATGTAAGGACTGAGGGCATAATGTAATATATCTGTCTTCTAAAATGTAAATATACATATATAGGATAAGATAAGATACACTTTATTGATCCAATCATGGAAATCTTGTATGAGGCGTTTGTTGTAAATATGGATCCAGTGAATAGTGAATGTATTCTAAATTCTCTCTAAAACTTTTCTTCAAAACCCTTTCGCAATTTGAGATTTAAAGCTTAGTGTGCAAACACTATGTATTTAGCTATAACACCAACAGCAACAAGGAGTAGTATATACCAAAGAGCAGTTGTTGGCCAAAGGACTTGTGGTACTAATACAAGAGTTTCCACACCAGAGACAGCCACCATTGGTGCAGGCTTCACACCAGTTGTAGCCAGAGCACATTTGGTTGGGATCTGACGATGAGAAAGACAGATGGTATGCAACATTCTCGTTTCAATATTTTAGAAATTATTCAGTGCATACACACATTAAGTGTATTCTTAGATAAACCCTTGTCTTCATAGAAGACACTAACTTGAGAGTTTGAGCAGAGCATCCATCATCGAGAACGAAGAAGAAGAAGAAGAAGAATACAACCTGTACCACATGACATTGAGCTGCTTTGAGAACACATGAAAATGGAAAATGAATAATTCAATGAGTGAAAGCCATGTAGACAAAAGAAGTGTCTTGTATCTCTACACATAAGTAGCTCTAAACTAACTTCACATCAAACAAAATTAACCTTTCCAATGAACTTTTCCCATTACATACAAACTTTAAAAAATCCTTAGTAAAACTATAACACATACATGTATCAAACAATTTTCTTTTATGCTTTGAAAATGTACCAGGATTACTAGAATAAAGCCAAAGAATACAGGTGATGTTTACCTTCTGACTGGCTGCAATTAGATCTGTCCTGGGACTCCATACACTCCTCATTGATCCACATACACTTGGTGCCAGGGACTGCATTCTTACATGTATCTTCATCATAGATGAAACTGCAGTTTCCTGTAGAAAATCAGACAAAGAGACAATAAGAATGCAATACTGGTGCCAGCACCATCAAACACACCAGCTCTCTTCATCTTGTGTGTCCTTCTACTATTGTGCAAGCAAGTGCTGTTTTTTTTAATATTGTGTATAACTTGAAGCAGAAAGCATTGACTTAAGTTCCTATTTAATGTTAATGAACTCTTTTGGCACAATAAGAAGATGAACAACTTGATCAGAGACAGTGATTGTGCTAGAAGTAATAATTTGTTACAACATTCACAGATTAACACTTTGGCTCTATTTCAGACCTTTTCAAAGACAGGAAAAGAAATGGTTGAAATAAAAAAAAATAATAGCTATGATAATAATGACAATACTCCTATTGGAGGTAATTCACAATGACCTTGATTCCCATTTAAATGAGCTCAAAGACATGAAGCACACAGCAAAATATTATCTTTGCTCACCCGCTGACAGCTTTAGAAGATCACGAAGCATCAGTGAATTGAATCCACCAAACACAAAGATGTCACTGCATGAAACAAACAAACAGTGCAAAATGAGCATTGGAAGACTAGTTATTTCAAATTTACAGGAAATTCATTTGCTTTTTCTTTTATAATTGTTACAAATTTTGCTAAAAAAGATTAGATCAGCTAGATCACCACTGGAAGAAAAGAAAAAAAAAGAACAAATAAGGAGCAGATCTTCAAATCAGAATAGAAATGAATCTACGTTAAAACTGCTTACCCATCAATGCTGGCCATAGAGTGTCCAAATCGATGTAACCCTTGGTCAGTGGGATCTAAATTTGGCATCGGCTGACTGTGCCATGTGTTACAGTCTCTGTCATAGATGCTGATCTCCTCAGAGAAACACTTGGCCTGCCTCTCTACTCGTGTGTCATTGTGGGTGTTGCCTCCGAAAGTCAGCATCATCCCATTAATCATGACAGCCGAATGCAGGTACCTAGGAGAGCCACTGTTGCCTAGAATGTACCTGGTGAAAGGGAAAATCATTCTGTATTCATTTCTCAACTCTTTGTATCAAACAGTTATCTCAATCTTTTCTTCAGAAGATCTCATTCGAGTACCCTCTTCAAACAGGAATGGACAACAACAGCTGTTTGCTTGCTATTTCTAAAGAAACTGCTTGGGGTATTCTGAGACACCATAGAAAATTTGAAGTCAGAGAGTTCAGTGGTTCTTGAGGAGACTTACTGGACACAAATTTGCAAGTCCACAAATATAGTGTAGATGAACGTTTCTTTTAGAATTTAGAGTAACAATGAAGGTGTCGAGACACATTACACTACTCACCATTTTCTGTTCAGAGGGTCATATTCGTAGAGTTTGTCTGTGAGGTTGTAACTCTTGCTGCCATAGGAGTGGTAGCCTCCATAGACATAGATCTTGCTCCTGTCCTGGTCGTATACACTGGAGTGACCATAGCCACCATGCACCATGCTGCCAGTTGTGGTCACTATCGTCCAGTTCTGAGTGACTAGAAGGACACAAGACAAGGTTGGAGTGGCGGATTAGCTCAGCCGCTAGCGTGCCCGACTCGGGATCCAACGACCTCGGGTTCGAGCCCCGACTGGAGCGAGTTCTGTAAACCCTTGGGAAAGGTTTTTAACCACCATTTTCTTACCCCGCCCAGGTGTAAAAGGGGTACCCGGCTATAGGCATGTTTCTCGTACTTGTGTTCAATGTTTGTAATGTGTTATATGTTGTATGCATTTGTAGCCTGTCGGGGGGAGTAATAAATGTAAAGCACTTTGAGCTCTCCGGAGGAAAAGTGCTATATAAATGCCATCTTTACTTTTTTTTAAACTTTTTTTTGTTTTTTAATTATATATATATATATAATATGTCAATCCACATTGATAACTGCAAAAATAGGAACACGTAAGATGACAATGTATTCTAATAATGGCAATACTAGGTTACAACACAATGAGAAACTGGAAAGTGTGCAGCCCATTAGATAATGAAAAAAAAACGTCCCAGCTCTTGATATTGAAGCACAAACAAAACTTTCCAGTACAATGAGAGATTTTTCTATTCAAATGTTCAAACCTCTTATGTCTGTAATTGCACATAAAATACTGCAGGCATAAAAAAAATTCATGTCTGATCATGAATTAATTGTTCACACACGATGTCTAAAAACAATCGTTAATCATTATTTACTACAAGATGTGCTTACTGAAATTGTATTCCAACACTCTGTTAGAGTATCCATAGGTGGGGCTGTAGCCAAACATGACGATCATGACGTCCCCAACTACATGAGCCGAGTGGCCAGACAGATTGCGAGGACCTGGGCTCAGTTGATTCCAAGTGTTGGTGGCAATCTTGTATCTCCAGAACTCATTAGACATGTTGATGCCATGCACTCCTCCAAATATATACAGGGCCCCCTGGTGACAGGTGCAAAGATGGGATTTCAATAAACTGTGACAAAAAATATATAGACTTTTGGCATCATATCAGTCAGAAAGCTGTATAATATTCAAAGTCTAAAACAAAAGTGAGCAAATAGTCAAGAGGTAGTAGATGAGGACCAAGCTATGTATGGAAACTAAGGTCTCAGAATCTCTGTTTAGCCAGTAAAAGAGTATGGTACTAACTAGATCAGATGTCCTTTTCGTTACTTTTCATGTGACCAGCTCTTATACATTTAACAAATCTGTAAATATCTTGAACTCTTCATACACAAATTACTGACACTGTTTGTTGATTTTCATTTTCATTCATTGATTAAAAGTGAGCAAAATAGTTACCTCCGCATCATTGGAGGCTCATTAGAGAGTAATTATACATGGAATAAAAAGAAAACAAGAAGAAAATTATTCTTACTTGATAGTAAACACTAGAGTGGGCATATCTTGGCCACAGGCCTTCTGCATTAACATCAAAGGCACTCCAACTTCTGGACACTGTATTATATCTGAAAATACAAATTAGACTGTGTCGCAAATAAAGACATTGAGATAAGCCAAATGATACAAGAAGAACAAACCTAGTAAAAACACGAGAATAAAGGTATTTTTCAAATGTAATGTAGTTCTAAAAACATTTGTCCCACACATTGCACATAACTTAAAAGTTCCCGCCCCTGAAAGTATGACGAAATAATTAAAAATCAAAAGTGCAAAACCTGGACATGGGAAATTGACAACAAAACATTACAACTGTTTCTTTTCTAATAACAATCTGCTCTAATTAATTCAATGATCAGTTTGTTTGTTTTTTCTCCTTCAACCACACATCAAGTCCAATATAGAGAGAGATACAGGGAAAAAAGGAAAATAGAGACAGTGGCTAAAGTGTACTCATTGTTGCTTGAGCTTTATTCAGACTCAAAGGTATCCCCAAGGTATTTGACTTAACAAAGACGTATACAGAGCAAAAGACAAGTTTTATTTCCCCCACCTGAATAGGCTACTGTGGTTCGTTGATCCGTCTAGCATGTAGCCTCCTATAAGCCACAGTCCTGTGCCATTGCCTTTAATCATAGTTGCTGAGGCTCTTCCAAGAATGTAGGAAGGGACTTCTTCTAATGCTTCAAGATGTAAATTTGCTTTGCTCTCACTGCAGTACAAACCTGTTGTACACAAACATATTACATCATAAAACCTGTTCTGTAAATTAAATGAATTCAAATAGAAGAAAAAATGTGTCGCAAGGGAATGAACAATATTTTTGGGGTCAATTTTAAGGGATAAATGGATGCACTCGCAACATGAACATACGAGGCATTGAATGAAATATGATGTTTACAATATGGCACAATATGGTACAAACAACAAAATACCTTGAATTCACAATCAAATATGCTCTGGTGTGATCAGGACCAAAATGACACATTATTGAGGTTAAAAAGAGAAAGAGTTAACGCTGACAGCTTTTGAATTAATAGCATTGAAAAATACAAATGTAGAGAAAAAATAAACCTGATTTCATCTACACGGCACGTGCTGTTGGTAACAATTGTTTGTTAAGATAGCAGTTGGCACAGCATGTGTAGATAGTAGTTCAACAGCACTGATTTTTAATAACCTACCTGTATAATTGTCTTGACATTGACATACGCCAAGAATACAAATGCCTTGGTCAGAGCAGTTGTATGGACAGCCATAATCCATCTTGTCACAGAATTCCCCTGACCAGCCAGCCTGGCACACACAGACACGGTTATTGCACACACCATGTTCAGAGCACGCCAAGTCACAGTCGTCCAAGCTGAAAGAAATAATGTGGTTTTGTTGCATTTTTTTAAAGCATCACAATGCAAACATTATGTACAAAACTCTACTTAACCGATACACACTATGTTACTACATCATCCTCATCCACCTTTACACCTAGTGGTATGTAGGACAGCAACAAAGTCTCTCTACCACTGTCTATCCTGAGCCAGCTTAGCCAGTGAGCCCTAAGTGTGTTTCATGGCCCTCATCTAATTCTCCACTGTTCTTCATCATGTTATTTTTGGTCTACCTCTTGGTCTTTTGCCATCTGGAGTGTCCAGTGCAGGGCTGTTTTTGTGACTGATTGAGGCTCCTTCCTGGGTACATGTCCTATCCATTTCCAGCGTCATTTGGTAATAATGCTACCTAGATCCACTTGCTTGCATCTTTCGAGTACAATGTTACTACTCTAAACTAACTGTTTATATTAGACAGAAAACCAATCAAATTTGAATCACTTTATCTGTTCCACAGAGTATACAAGTAAAAGGAAGTTGAAGTGCACATTAATTAAGTCAAACATTTATTTATTTAAATATCTAAAAAAAACTGGATCCGAAACACGAACAAGCAAGACATTACAATAAATCAAATGAATATCAATATATTCATGCTTAAATATGCACGTACGTGTATGAAATGTTGAAACCAGGAAGAGTGAACGCTGCATCACTATACAGGTGAATAAAAGCATACTGCCCGGAGAGTTGAAATTTGAAGTCAGGCTTTTTAGAACCGGTCAACACTCCACTGAAAAACAAAGTGGACATACATTCAAAATCCAGAACCTAGTATACAATTTTAAAAAAAAAGCAATGGTAATCTATTCATTGACCTCCAAAAAAACAAAAAACTTAAAAAAATACAAAGATCTGGAAACATCATACATGTAGTTTATAATACTATTGCAGTATCCACTGACATATTCTGGGTTCACTGTACTTGATTTATAAATGTGAATTGTATAGATCGATAGAATAAAGTAGATGATTTTAGTATAACAAAGAATAAGGAAGCATGAGTGCTGCCGTATTAAATATAAGAAATCTAGACTCCCCTCTAAATGTAGTCGCCATGGGTGTCAATAGTGGCGCCAAAAATAGAATTACACAAGAACAGGAAATGTGCAACAAACTTGTATTCATTATAATCAAAACTTTCAAGAAACTGTTCCTTGTAGAATACAAATGATCAAGATGTACAGTTGTTTTTTTTACCTGTATGTGGCAACCAAGGGAGAATATATAGAATCTCCATCATGAATGTAGAGATGATCCCACACACATTCTGTGGCGAACTCATTGACTTGAAGAATCAATCTCATAGTGGCATTGTTGTCATCAGCCTCAATGAGCCAACTGCATGAAAGATTGATTTTGTAGCTATCTCCACCGTCATAAATGATTCCTTCTCTGCCTGGTGGCAACCTATGGGAGAGACAGAAGAGAGTGAGAAGCAATGTTACTGTTTTACTATAATAATGAACTAGCTGGGATTCCCCGTTCTATGAACAGGAGTGGACAACAGCTGTTTACTTGCCATTTCTTTCTAGAACACCCAGGGGGGGGGGGGGGGGGGGGGGGGGGGGGGGGGGGGGGGGGGGGGGGGGGGGGGGGGGGGGGGGGGGGGGGGG
>JAUELK010109855.1:0-11981 GCA_031471215.1 Gastropteron pacificum
TGTTTCACCTTGATCGGGAAGGCGATACAGAGGAACCTTTCGAAAGCTACAAACGCCGTGATCCAACCGGAAGCCCTGCAGAACATCACGTGGGGCCAACAACCAGTCAGATGAGATGCTTGGCGGGGAATGAACGGAAACACGCCCTCCTCCACCCAAGGCATGTAACAAATGCCCACCCAGAACAGTGTGATCAGCGAGCAGAGGTCGGACACTGACAGGCCAAACAGACTGATGTTGATTGTGTTCGTGAAGCCCATGCCCAAGAACACTCTGATGTTGATTACATTACACACGATACCGAATGAAGACACGGCTAAGAAGATGTAGGACGTCACTACAGAGTATAAAACGTCTTTGAAGTATTCGTCAAGAGTGATGATCTCCAAGCCCAATGTCGGCGTTTCTGTGTGGGAAGAGTTCGTCCAGTTTTGAGCAAGATTACCATCTTTGCTGGCGACGTCACTTAGAACTTGAGATAGGATTATCATTCTGAACAGTGGCAGACTCAGATAAAGGAACTAACGACTCTTGTTCTTTTGATTCTGCCTGCTGGGGGCAACACGAGCTGTTCACTTGGTTCAGAAATATGAAATGTTACCTAGGAAGAACAAGGAAAGAACAAATATGGAATCAGATTTTCACGAATAAAATGCCTTCAACAGGCCAATCGACCACCAACAACCTCTTACTCCTCTTCCTCCTCCTCATATGATACACGTAACATATCCCGTTCTTTGAACAGGTAATAAAAGTAAGAGGAAACCTTCTGGCAAAAGTTTAATGTAAAAGTACAAGTTATTCGCATAACCTGGAAACAAAAATTATTTACAGAGATGAAATTACTCTACCTCCTACACATTATAGATCTAGATCTGGATCTAAATCTACATTCTTCAGCGAAGACTGCGAAAGATATCTGCATCTATTGACTTGAGAAAACCTTGAACGGGCCACAGATTCTAGATCTAATGTTGATATCTCTACATGAATCAATCTAAAATCTAAGATCTATCAAGTCGTTGTGAAGTTGTGAGTCGAAACACTTGTTTACAGGAACTCAAGATGGGTGCATAAAAGTGCGTTCCCCATACCATCAATTTTGCACACTTGTGCATTACCTTCGAAAGGAAAGCAAAAAAACCCTGACCTTTGGGCAGTAGTATCGCATGTTTCTGCGACTACTTCAAGGGCGTTGTAGGCAGTAAGATAAGACATTTGTCATGACATTTTTGTTTATATCCACACTTCTGTGTTTTTTTATGAACATGTTCTTTGGGGGTAGCTTTCATTTAAACCAATTTTGATGGCTGGATTGGCTGATACTTGTTACAGTTCCACAGCGGCTACTCATTTATTAATATACATGATAATAAATAGGCCCTATGAATATAAGTATAAGACTTGAATGCCAACTAGATCTATTTCTTTTGTTATTGCCGTTGTTGTTGTTTTTGCTTCTGCTGCTGCTGATGATGATTGGCTCTTGTTCTTCTGTTTTATTTACATATCTGAGCTACAATAAGTGTTTCGTCTTCGCCAATAACATATACGAACGTATTTATGCTACTCGATTGAGATTGCATTTCAATTCAGATTTATTATTTCCTTAAACATTTGAGCAAGCTCCATGTATCTTGGAAAACGCAATAGAAGAATAGCAATAGAGACAGACTTACGCAAAATGAAATGTTTATTGGTTTAAGTACGCAAAGATACAAGGAATGTCCCATCAATCTTTAAATTATGAAGGGACAAAAACCCACAAACAAATAACTTGCATTTGTTCTCGTGTCTCGGCACAAAATGAATTTCCCAAGACATGAACAACCTGTGTGTACGCGTGAAGTAGAGGTGCAGTGGTTGCCTACTGATACAACACACTACACGTTTGAAGACATAGTAATGATAATATACAACCACCACCAGGTACTTTGACTCCATCTCGATACTGTAACTAAGCCTTGCGGTCGGCATTGTCCTGTGGATCAATTCCATATCAGTTTCCATTATGCTCACTCACTTATCATTGTCTCGTTTGGGCACTTATTGGTAACTTCACTTACTTACTCACTTCCTTCCTTACTTCAAAAAGTAAAGAGGAAAAGTAGGCCTACGTAAGTATTAGTAACGACTTTAAAGTAGAAGAAACTGTTTGAAAATAAAACTTCAAGCGATTACGATCTTCTAGTGGTTATAACAATACTATTAGTAACATGTCCTGCGTCATTTTAAACGTGTTGTTTTGTCCATTAGTTAGGACATTATGCCATTCAGCCGCGAATGCGAAAGAAGAGTTTACTGCGTTGGAATGGTGTCGAATTATTGAAAGTTCAAAGTTAGGACTACTTTGTGCACGGATCTCCTACCATTTGTTTAAGTCTGTCGTGTGAGAACGCAGCTTTTATACAGCCGTGTTCATCATTGGGTTTGAATGGTCGGCTGACTACTTGAATTGAAGCCCCGTTCAACACTAAAGGCACGCGACAGACAATTGGACCTACCAGTTTCACGATCTCAATCATCACATTAGAAGGCTGTTAGGGTACAAAGGAGAATACGTGTAGCCTATCAATATAATTATGTGAATTGTTACATTCACTGGTCACACTGAACTTTCGAGAACAAAGTCAATCGTAATAGGTGTACTGCCAAGTGAAATCATGCACGCAAAATTAGGATGAAGTTCTGGTACAAAGCAGAGCACACGTCGCCTATCAATAATAATAATAATGATAATACATGTAAGTGTTTTATAATCTGCATACACCAGGAAATAATTCACATTGTATTTGCAAAACGACTTCAATTTAGAATTAATGGTTTTGTTGCATTGCACTTTGTGCGGCCTTCGAGAAAAAAGAAGCCAATCTTTTATGATTGCTGCTCAATGAGTCATTTTGTAGCATACTTTGACATACTTCGACATTATTTTGGAAAGAACCAGAGACCATTGACTATGCTGTGGTGTTGAGGATGGGTCGAGGGTTGCATCCGTAGATTGTGTTGATCGCTTGCACACAGTAAAACGTGTCTGGACTTTGACAGTAGACACCAAGTAATGACGCTCTTCGATAAGATCTTCCCATGCCAGTGTGGGACAGGCATCGACATCCTTAGAGTGATGATGATTGATACATTTATATGTACGAATTCACAGACCCGCCTTAGCCGTTTCAATTAGTATTTTGTTAGACTCCTATTAAATAGCCTTTGTTGACTCTAGATTGCTTTGCAGGCACTCTTTTCAATCATGACATTTTCATTTTCTATGGCTCTTTGAAGGCACCACGATCATCTACCTGTAAAGATTTCAGAGCCATTGAGAACATGAGTCCTACAGGAACTAGCCGTGGTGTTGATGAGACATCAAGGAAGACTGTCCGAAACAAACGTCTGTCATTGTTAATACAATACATGAGAATTGTGAACATTATTCTAATAATAGATAGCGTTTACGCAGGGCTTTACCCCGTTCTGTAGAAAGCTCAAAGTCAAAGCGCATGATATAATAATGATGATACATGAAGCAAAATACTAAACTTAAGAGTTTTCTTGCTGTTGGTTGAGAAGACGATTTAAACACTTTCTGGGTTTACATACCTTTGAGTTGAACATGTGATGTTTGACGCTTGGCAGAAAACGCAATTCCTACCTTTTGTATGATCTAAATAGTGTCGCTAGGGGGGTGTTCAACTCAAACTAAAATTTTGAAATTTAAGAAGAAGAAGAAGAAGAAGAAGAAGAAGAAGAAGAAGAAGAAGAAGAAGAAGAAGAAGAAGAAGAAGAAGAAGAAAACATGAATACCACAAACAAGGCCAAACATACTAATAAGACACACAGTATGAGTAAGCGACTTGCTTGATAGATTAGCTTTATTTGTACACAACATGTTTGACACAATCATTATGAGCCAAACTTCAGTCCAGGGTTAGTTATTTTACTACATTGGTGACTCGATTAGTGGACCAAAAAGTGCAATTATTTGAAATACATTCAAAAACAAGTAATCCTTAACAAACCTGTTTCAAATAAATACCATTGTGTGTACATTGTTTTAGACCAATCTTCTGGGTGAGTCTTTTTCAAAATATTGCCATAGATTGCTTTCATAGATGTGCTACTTTACTGAGGAATTCTACATATCCAAAATGAATAGGTAGTACCAAAACAAGCACTATATAGAAAGGTAACATGGGCTCTATGTAAAACCCCTGTACACTGAAGATTTAACACCATAATAATGTATCCTAATAGCTGATTGTTGAAATGAGAAATATTATCAAAGGTAACATTGACAACCTTACATCAAGGACTTTCTTTTGATTAGGATCCTGAATCAGTCAGCTCTTTATCCATAGACTTTTACCTCTTCATTACACAGGAAAAAAGGACCTAAACAATATGTGAGTAGTGTAGATTCCAAACAATGGTATGAAGCACTGCATTACATGTATTGTTGAAACAAAGAACAGTAGCTGTACAGCCCATCTACAAATACGTCAGGTAGCCCTCTGCACGTTACAGCATACTGTATAGAAACACTATCATCACTGATAATGACACTGAAGATATGCCATTTTGACCTAATCCCGGAGATTCAATATATTTTCGAATACATGTACTGTACTTGTTTTGGACATAAGACTTAAAAACAAATCTTGATACATATTTACTATTTCTTAGCAGACAGAAAGCTTGTAGCCTTACTGCCCTGTATTTGTAATCATTTGACAAAGAAAAACAGAGTTCATTAGTGAATACAGTATAATATGACAACATGGAAGGATATGGTAGAAACAAAGCACTATACAGTACCTGCCGCTTATAAGAATGGACCCCATCTTGAGCGAAAGTGTTCTTATATCCAAAGTGTTCTTATATCCGAATACAGTTTTTTAGACAAAATCAAAGGGTTGTAACCCAGTATCAATGATTTCATTAGTGTATACAACTTTATTGACGTGCAGGTGTGTTAATGCTGGCCATATGAACAATTGTGCATAGATAGTGTAAGAACAGGAATGTACATATGCGTTCTTCATTGGTCACCATCAGCCTTGACAGTGAGATATATCCAAATAATTTGGTCGACTGAAAAATCATTCTTATATCAGACATTCTTATAAGCGACGTGTACTGTACTATCATATGTGTAGAGAGATATTACAATTGTATGTAAATGTAAGGAAATAAAGTATGTGGGCACTGCCAATACCATTCAGAGTAAATTTGGCGTTAGACAAAATACACATGAATACATATGTTTCACTGAGATCATACATAAACATGCAATAGTTGGTTCACATGATCAGTGACATAAGCAGCAACACTACCTAAAATGGAAAGACAATTATTAGGGTTTTCAAATAAAATTGTACAAAGTAAAAGTGAAAAATTGAAGTAGCCTGATCAATTCTTTTTGACACTACACTTCTTCATCATACAAATTCAGATTCTTTGAGAGAAAAACGAGATAATAAACCAATAGAGGCTAATTCTCTTGGACACCAGATAGGCCTCCATTGTGAGAGGAAACAAATCAAAACGGATTGACACAGAGTGAGGCTTATACAACATGATCATTGTAGATAGTGAGTAAAGTTCAGGGTGTTCTCACAAAATGTGCTTATTCCTTCCAAAGTTCATGCAGGCATACCAAAAGCGCTCTTTCCTTTGTGAAATAGTGCCAAAAGATTCATTTGCATGTAAGCATGTGTTTTTCAATGTTGCCACTTCCACACACAGACAATTATACAACTAAAAAATGTGGATGTATGGAGTAAGCAGTACCATCAGAATCTTATGTGCCATAGGTAAGGTACATGTTTAAGACATTAACTCTTTCAGATCTTTAATTTCAGCTTCACTGGAATCAGCAACGCCCTATCACTTTGGAAGAAAAGTTCTGAATATATGTGAATAGAGGTTAAAAGATATTTGTAAAACTAAAACTAAAATATCTTGGGTGATCAGGGTGAATTCATATATATATGGTAAACGAAATAAAACCTCTCCTCACTCTTAGCATGAATTGCTATCACATTTTGCTTGTTTGAAAATCAATATAAACAGTGTCAACATAACATACCAAGAGGCAAAAGA
This sequence comes from Gastropteron pacificum, assembly GCA_031471215.1. NCBI lineage: Eukaryota > Metazoa > Mollusca > Gastropoda > Cephalaspidea > Gastropteridae > Gastropteron > Gastropteron pacificum. The sequence continues at coordinate 6,106 of JAUELK010109855.1, forward strand.
AACACAAAATGTTCATCATTTCTGTTTCAGCTTCAAAGCGAAAAGGTAACAGAAATAATCACCATTAACATATTCCAATGTCATGTCATAATGACACCATGTTAAGTTCAGGCATTTTGTTGTCTTGCTCTTTGTGTTTCTTTAGACATTGAGTTTATTGTAGTTCAACTTTGTCATTAGTTTGTCTAATCAAAAGTGATCAGCGGAAGCAGACAGTTGCATGCATTTGTAGAGCCGGCCTTGCCATCCGGTGTCCCATCCAGTGAGAATGAATAAGAATCAGCGGGAGATATGAGCAATGCAATGTTACAACGTGGTGTCTGCCACGCAAAATAATACATGTAGATCAACAACACGTCAAGAAACCATCAATGCCACAGTAGTCTCAGTGCACAAATAATCTACGACTTAAACTTTTAAAGTTTAAATTATGTAAATAATGATTGTATTCTTTATTTTGTAGGCTGAAAACCCAATAATTGACAGTCGTTGAAAATCAAATGTGCAGTAAATAGAGGGTGTACGTTGAAGTCAAAAGTACATTGACTCATTGCAAAAATCTAAACATTATTTAAACAGAACTTGTAGAAATGTTTTTATACTTTAACACCATTCTAACAAATTGTCATTTTATCTTTAACAAACATTATCATTATGGCCTGGGTAAACAGAGCGGCAAGAGTCAGGCCTAAGGCAAAAATGTAAAGATATACCATTGTAATCTCAAGCAACGATTCCCTTTTGATTTACAGGTTTTCAACTTTATTGTAACTATAGAGAAAATTGACAATCATGATTGTAATACTGTAAAGATGTCCTTGATCTGTCTGAGCTCATTGATACTGATTGTCAAGCAGAGGGCTTGAAACTACTTTGCAACTAGGTATCAGCTGATACAGTAGGCGCCGCTAATAAGAACGGTCTCTGTCGAGAGCGAAAGCATTCGTATATCCAAAGTGTTCTTATATCCAAAGTACAGTTTTTGAGCCAAAATCAAAATGTTCTAACCCAAATTTCAATGTTTTGATTAGTGCATACAGTTTTGTGCAGGTGCAGTAAAGTGTCGATGGTAGGCATACGAACAAGATGGATTGTTATATATTACGCTGTGCATAGATAGAGTAAGAACGGGACTGTATGCACGTTCTTGATTGGTCACCGTCAACCTTGACAGCTAGATAAATCCACTTTGTTGAGAACAGTCCACTGTTCTTATATCCAAAGTAACGTTCTATTATCCGGAGTAAAAATAGAGAAATGATTCGGATCAAAATGGATATTCTGCAGAATGATATACATGTAACATCTACATTCTATAGAAATTTGTGGAAAATTATTGAGATCCCACCGTCTTGAATTATAAAGTTCTTTGTCTTTCAGTAGATCTTTCTTTGATGAAGATAAAGTATTGTCATCATAACAGACAACAAGAACCAACTCTTCAAGTGACTTCCTTCAAGACAACAAACTGAAGGAAACATTGCAACTGTGAACTCCAGTGTTGCAACAAACAACAACTTTCAATGAAGTAATGACAGTATTTTACACAGCTTTCAATGAGAACGATTTTTAGAAATGACATAACCCAGCAACTCCATGACCACAGGACAGCCCATGTGTAAACACAAATAACTACACATTTCCTTGTTCTTGTTCATTGTTATAAAAGCAAAGGATTGTTCTAATTTAGTGGTGTTATACTTTCTTGCTTTACTACTATACTACTATGTGACCAGGATCGATTAACAAATACACTAGATCTGAATCTAGATCTAGATTGTGTGTCTAGTAGATCTAGAGGTTGCCAAACTATGTTCAGCTCTAAACACTTCCTTCATCATTCAACACAATGTAGGTTTAGTTGGAAGGTCTGTTCAATGCGATGCGTTGCCTTTTTAAAGTCATGTGAGTACAGAGAATCAGGTGATTCCTAAAAATCGTCTTCATACGGAATAGATGTCTTAGTTTTACTGCGGAGAATGGATTCCAGAATCCAGCTCCTCGAGCTGTCATGCAAGTCATTGAACATTTGCAACAAGAGCATTCACAACAGTGGGGGAGAGGGCCGGGGTGGGTGGGTTGGGGTGTAGCAACAAGGGACATCACTCAGAAGTCGTTGATGTCGTGTGTAAAGGGTGAAGGGTTCTGGAAGAGCTGCCGGCTCTCCTGGGAGTTCCTGTCGCCAGGGTTCTGGAAAAGTGGGGGCTGTTGTTTCCTGTTGTTCTGGGATGGCAAGGTGTGTGCCGAGCTCGCCCAACTGTTGGCTAGTGAAGACAAAGGAAAAAAAATTGATTGGGTTGAATGGTGGCAGATGTATTAGTATAATACTAACATAATACACATCTTTTAAAAAATGTAGCATGCCCCCCTTTAAACATTAAGATAGTAATGGAAATACAGATTTAAGATCTCTGACTTAAAAATTGGGACAAAACTTGGCCCAGTTTGCCTTCAGCCGGTCCAGTGCCACTGTTATGTCAGTTTTGTCAAGATGTCGAAAAGTGGCATCAATTACACAAGAAAAAATGAATTTTCCAAACAAAATATCAACTTTATGTACCTCATGGTGAACCTTTAATAAAAAACAAAGACAAGAACAACAATCAGAACACCATTTCTCTCTTGTAGTCATTATTGTCACTACTAGAGGTCTAGATCTCTAGATCTAGCACTGTCAACATCGCATTTCGTACCGCCGGCTCGATGGTCGGCCTAGTCTAGTAGATCTAGCGTTGTCTTACCCACAAAAGAGCATTCCGAACTCTACTTTTCTAAATCTAGTCCTTAGATAACCTAATTCCAGTGAAATGAATTGCCGATTCGAAGAAAAAAGGCTGTGGCGATGTCGGTTGTCAGTACACCCTTTCATTTAATAAACAGATTTACTGTTTATACATGCATTTGCATTGTTATTGTCTCTTATTCCTGTTGAAAATGTTTGTCAATCTTTAACGCTGTTTTTCTTAGTTTGAAATCTGTAAAAATAAAGGCTTAAAGAGCAGATCCTGTAGATTTAGACACAATTGAAACATGTGGAAATCATTTTTCCGTCTTAACCGCGGTTATCACAGACAGGCACACATATGTGTAAGAGTGAATCTAGAGAACAAACAAGTGTACAACAATATTCACCAACTGGGGTCATTCAATAATACAATGAAGCACAGGGGAAGAAGAAAAAAAGAAGAAAAAAAAAAGAAGAAAAATGTGCATCCCTGACAGATAGACATTTGAAGGACAAAGATTTCTCACCAGCTGAATTTGAGTTGGTTAAACCATTCTGTTGAGCATTGTGTTGACCTGGGGATAGGAACAAGTAAAGGGTGAGTACAAGTAGCCAACTTCAATAATAATGAAATAATATCTTGAAAATGAAACGAACAAATGTGATGAAACTTGTAGAGAATGAAGTGAGTCCAAAGGCAATTTCTTTGACAAATGTTTGACCATGATTGCTGCCAAAACAGTGCACAAATGGGTGTATGTAAAAAAAAAGGATACGTTTTTTAGTGAATTTCAATGTTGGTGCATTTGCAACAATTTGTGTTGTGAATACAAGGATGGGAAACACAACCTATCTTATAGCACAGGATTTAAGTTAGTCGTAAGAAATAAAGTGTTCTGAAAAATTATTGATTGATTGACTGATTGATTGATTTATTCACATATCTATTTATTCATTTTGCATCTCGCCTTTACTAAATAAGTTCAAGGTGCATGACTATTACCATTACTACTGTCAAACATTGACTCAGATCAGTGAAAGCATGGGGCACTGATGTGTGGAGACTGACCTTTCATCCCCCCGTGCCGGGAGTAGAAAGCTGTGCTGGTAGTCTTGCCTCCAGACTGGAACCTGGACGGCTCTGACCTGACTGACTGGGAGTCTGACTTGTTGAGGCCCACATTACGGATGCTCCACACGTTGTCCAGGTCTATGGGAAGAGCTGGGTAATATAAGATAATATGATGATATGAGAAAAGATGAGATATAAGATGAGAGAGTTCGACATAGTCAGACATTATGGGGAGAGGTGGGGAAACAGGTTTGGGGCAGAAATATGAAAAGATAAGATGAGATAAGATAAAAGAGGAGAAGATGCTCCAGATATTGTCCAGGTTGGGGGCAGAGATACGAGATGAGTGAGATATGATAAGATAAGATGAGAATTTTCTTGTCCAGGAGGCACATTTGTTTGGTGTTACCAGTAGGAGTGGAAAGTGAGTGTGGGAAAACACACACACACAACACACACACAACACACACACACACACACACACACACAACAAAACACACACACACACACACACAACAAAACAGACACACACACACAACAAAACATACACACACACAACAAAACACACACACAAACCCCAACACATAGACACATATATACTTCAACACAACCCCCACAAGTAAAATAAAACCAGATAAACGTTATTTGGTGAGTTTAGTTCATAGAATATCTCGAAACATTCTCTGTAGAAGCCTTTACACAGACAAAAGCTCGAAAAGGTATTGTTTCACCTTTCCTCAAAAAGAATATTGATCAGACTGTGAGGCAGACTTCCCAGACATGAGACAAAGTGTTTGTTCAATAAACTATTGATTTTTAAAAATGTGCTTCGTGATTGTCTTTGTGAGTGTTAAACAAAACAACTAGAAAAAGAGAAAGAAAAGAACCCCCTGAAGACACTTCTAAACAAAGGTGTAAATTGGCTATGAATATGAAAAAGCCTTAGTGAAATAGAATGAATGCTAAATCAATAGTTTAGTGTTGCCATTACTCAAGACATTCTGCACTGTAAACAGTGGGAAATTGCATTATACAACATTACGAAAGCGCTTGGCTTAGAAAACATTTAAGAACGTAATAATATCTCTCTGTGTACCGATAGAGCAAGACAAAAGTAGTGTCTACTATACACATGTTCCATAAATCCTACAACCGCTGGCACAATTATTATTGAACAGCAGGGGGCGCCTGCCAGACATACCCATGTGCCTTGGAGAGTGAATGCCGCCCTGGAACTGCAATGTTTTAACTGACCTCTCTGCCCATGTGCTGTGGTCAACTTTGTGAATTCTCTCACACAAATTTAAGCATCAGGGCTACAGAACATCATGTGTCATGGTCATAAACGTGGTTCAGTCCTAAATCATGGCTGCAACCACAAGTGTCTCAATGTTGTATCATTAGGGGCTGTGTCAGCTCAAAGAATGCATTGCACGAAGCAGAATTCTGGTCCAGAGGGGTCTTGTGACTGCATTGCACAATTGCATGAACAAGGGGCAAATTTGAAGGCCCCCCAGTCCCATAGATGGGCTGCCATGGCCCTGTAGGTCTATTAGACCACTTGAAGAATGAATAGCTCATAATTTTGCCTAATAGCAAACAACAACAACAACGGCAACATCATCAACTGACCTCTCGGGGTGTTGTTGGAGGTGGCTGGGTTGACCTGTGGTGCAAATGTCCACTGGTCCTCTTGCTGCTGCTGGGCCTTGGAGTTGATAGGGGCAGAGTAGAGAAACTTCTTCCCACCTCCTGACAAAGACACAGACACAGAGAAAAAGATGATGATGATAAAGATGACAATGTGCCGATGACGACGATGATGATGATTCTGTGTAAAGATAAATACTACATTGATACAATTTTATGGACAGCACTGTGGTCGAACAGTCAACACTGCATGGGTTAACTTATTTGGTCTTCAAGCGGCCCCCAACATTATTGATGTTGTAATTTCGCAGCTGTAAAAAGATGAATACAACATACCTTATACTACACAGCATTGCGATATGTAACCAGAAATACCGGCGTTGTATCATCGGACCCCCTTTGGGGGGGGGGGGGGGGGGGGGGGGGGGG
>JAUELK010110076.1:0-2500 GCA_031471215.1 Gastropteron pacificum
ACACATACACACACATACACACACACACACATACACACACATACACACACACACACACACACACACACACACACACAGACAAACACACACACATACGCACATACATATACCCCCCCACATACACACACACACACACACAAAGACAAACACACACACACATACGCACACACACACACGCACACACAGACACACACACACACACACAAGCAAATAATCATGTTGAAACGTGTCTGAAGGTGAAGGTATCCTTTGACTTGCGTTGAACACGTTCATACAAAAGCTACAACAGCCAACAACTAAACCGATCAAAATTTACTTTGGTTGTTGCCTTTACCATTTCCTAATTGAATCAAACAATCGACGTAGCCTACACTACAAATATGACATGTTATGTAAGCCATACATCAGATACATTTAATAGCAAACCATTACAATAATTGAAACTCTGTAACTTATATTATTCACGAAGCCAAAATGGGAACATAATAGTGGCGATTCCCGTATGTTTATATGTGAAGAAATGTTAAGTTGGTACTCCAAGTATGTTGAAACTGTCGAATGCTACTGAATATTGTGTAATAGACCTGTAACGGTAATACCGAAGGTCCAACTACGTAATCGTTCCGATATCATACTGTGCAATGTGTATTGACTGATGATCAACCTACAACGCGTTCGAAGGGACCGGATTGGGATGGCAGATTTATCTGATGTGTCAAAATGAAATGCATGTAGGCCTATCATGTTAAATTTACACACTTAAACCCTCTGAACTTGTTGTAGAACCGGTCAATACGACCACAATCCCCTGGGGACGTTTTCATAACCTATGTACCCGGTAAATGGTACAGACAGGAATATCACCAAGGAATGTCACCTCAGAACCGGCATGACAATTCCACTGACCTGTTATTGATTATTTGAGTGCCCCCCCCCCCCCCAACCCCTTAACCCTTTGGGCTGCTCCCCTTTCCGGTACATTTGATTTTCAACGAGCCCGATCGTTATCTATCTAGTTCGATTTCACAACCCATAGGACTAAGTCTTGACTGTTTGTGGAGCTTTGTGTACCTGCTTGACAACTGGGCGGCTCATTCAACTTAGATTTGTAAAGAAACCTTTCATCATTCGAAATTTCAAATTATTTCAATTGGTTTTAGATCTACTGGTTTTATTCTGTACTTCTTGTCAACAAAGAGAAATGTAAGTTCACTTTTTTTTTCACTGCGTTTCTATTCTTTTCATAGTTTGTCTTGAATGAACTAGATCTATAGTCATTGCGCCATGTATCATTTTCTATCCCTGATTTATATTGGGTATCAAAACCATTCACTAGTCAGTTTTTATATTGTTTTAATGCTTTCGAAAATCGTCGAAAAATCTAGATACATAACAAGCAATTTTAGGATCGAAAGTAATTTCTTTTCACAGACGACTACAATCAAGACAAGCTTTAGTCGCAGTCCAGATAATTCATGTGCGCAACATTGACTGGTTGTGAAATCCCACTTGGGCCAATTCAAGGTTTGTGTGGGTCTAAATGCAGATAATTTGGGCTTTTAGTGGGGGGCCGTGTGCTTTCAGCCTAAATCCCATTGTGGTGCTATCGGGCAACTGTTGGCTGCAAGGCCAGACCTGTCAAAGAAAACATTGATCGCTGGTTTGCAAGGCCAGAGACGGCCTTGTTCGTGTTCTGACCAAATGAATGGGGCTAGAATGCTCCGTGATTTATCACTCTGCTTTGTACCTTGATGTGGTTTGTCGATTTTGTTTATTTCCTTGCGTACATGTATAGAAATGAACAACAACAACAATAACAACAATAACATCAAAAAAACAGAACACACCCAGTAACACACTTCAGGACACATGAACACCAACCCACAGGAAAAAGAACACACAGAAACGAGGGAAAAGAATGAAAACAATATAATTTTGCTTACCATCAAAGAATCATTGTTTTGAACAACCATTCGCAGTTTGAGTCTGAGTCATCACATAATTGTACGACCCTTGATTTATGTTGTTGTCGATGTTAAGCACTTCAACTGCGCTTTGCATGCAGTCACATTTTGATTATATGCCTATTATTGAGACCTGTCCGAGATCTGGTTATTTAAAAAAAATTATCTTGACGTAAAGACGTGTTTATTACGTCAGCAATGCTTTAATTAGCTACGATGACGTTGGTGTGTTCTGCATGAACGTGTTCGATGGCCTTGGAGTCGAGATCTGATTGGGTTTGATCCAGCCTATGACACAACGGCACTGAAGGATTAACGATCAAGTACAGTTAATCCTAATCCCATGTACATGTAATCGTAGAGTCAGCGCATGATATAGCCTTTGTCACTGACGTTTGACACATTCTGACATGACAGATAAAGTTACACTGGTGTACGAGAAGATCTCTATAACAAACGAGAAGTACGGTACTGCAAAGCCAAGCAGATCTATTCGTCTCACAAAAACTGTTGACGTTTGTTTTCTCTCTGCCCCT
>JAUELK010110076.1:5000-11980 GCA_031471215.1 Gastropteron pacificum
TGTATATTTCTAAATTGTCATCATGATGAGTTCATATTTAGCAACATTGACATTTCACTTACGCATGCAGTTATTTTGACGAGGATGACTATATTTGTGATTTACAGTGATGTTTAGTTCCTGTACATATACATTTATGCACATTGATGTAACATCTTGAGCTGGTTTGCTTCCAAGAAAAGACAATAATTCAAAATAAATACATAAGAAAAAAGAATAGGGGTGTACAATTCAATTCAAACTCCAAACTCCAAATGTCCTTCCATACGCAGGAGCTGTGGAACCGTGACAACATCATGAAGAGCTGGCCTCGCATGCCCACCTGGATCAAAGAAGTCAAGGCAGAGGTGAAGGGAGCAGATAAGGCTCACATGGCAGAGATGGATGGACCAAGTTCAAACCCCCATGGCCTCGGCACATCTCGAAGGAGTAGTCGCTCCTTCAGGACTCAGGGCACAAAAGTGAGAGAACAATCTTCTTATTTTGCTTATCCAGCAATCGTTGAGCCCTTGCTCTTTGATCCAATGCCATGTATTAGTATTTTGAGATGTTCCTCTGCTGGTCTGTAATTGTGTATAGGGTTGTGTTTAGGTCAGGAGATGGAGGGAGTAGCTGCTCTCTGAGGTCTTGTAGTGCAGGGCAGCAAAGGAGGAGATGCACTCTGGTTTCAAACTGTTCATTGCACATAGGGCACACAGGAGGATGTTCTGGGTTTATCCTATTTAGATGATGGTTCAGTGGCACATGCCGTGTCCTTAGTCTGAATATGGCAACTTGTTCTTGGAAGGGATGCTGTTAGTGCATGAGCTTCAGATTCAAATGTACTACAGAATCTGTATTGTCATCATAGAACATTTGATGCATTTTAATTCTTGCTTAAATGCTGCTTATACCCTTAAGAAGAACATCTAACTTTGAGATATCAAAGGTATAAGAGAGCTAAAGAAAAGAGTTTGTTTTCTTACTTATCGGTTTTCTTGTTTTTTTTTTTACTTCTTGAGATACATTTCAGTTCTTGCTTAAATGCTGCTTATACCCTTAAGAAGAACATCTAACTTTGAGATATCAAAGAAGAAAAAAAAGAGTTTGTTTTCTTACTTATTTGTTTTCTTGTTTTTTTCCTTCCTGCGTCAGTCCCTGGAGGACAGCGATGAAGACTTCGACCAACAGCTAGATGAGATTGATGCTGAGCTCACCAGGGCAGAGGAAAAGAGAAAGAAACACAAAATGAAGTCACTGGAAATGAAGTAAGACCATTAGACCTGTCTTCTCACCGCAATCTTACATCATTTGAGAACATTAAAAAAAAAAGATTAAAATCCCCAAATCTTTGATCCATCATTAGTAAGATTAAATGATTACACCTTTTATTTTAGTAGCGAAAATAAAATGAACATCCTCTTTAAAAGCTTGATCTAAATGATTTCTAAGCTTGCTTATTCATTGTTGGATCTGTGTATTTTAATCTTTAACAAACAAAAAAAAGAACACTCTGAAAACAGTGATTTCTCAGTGCTATAATTGAGACAGGATGTTTATCCATCTTTCATATTTTAAAAGATCTATTCCCATTCCAACTTTTGATTCCAAATGAGCCACACATACACAAAAAAACAACATTAGAAGAGCCTTGAGTGATTGTGATGCACTTGGCAGATGACTTTTATGCCTTGCACGGTACGCACTGTTGTGTCTTTTGGCGTGTAATGAACAGTCAAACCCTCTCACAACAACCTCCTTTAGGACAGATGTACCCGTGGCCACGTAATAGTCATAACCACATTCATGATAAGAGCTAGTAATGATTAGGAAAATTTCAACTTCATTGTGTAGGCCTATGACTTGTTGCGTATTGAGGCAAAGATAGGCCATTTTATCAAAAGACCTGGTGTAGTTTTAATTTGTTTGATGAATAGAAGGTATAAGATATCCTTCCTTTTTTTTCATCATGTAATCATACTAGAAAGAAAGAAAGAAAGCCATACTTGAACCATAAAAAATATTGAAATCTATCGAAAATTATCGAGGATGACTTTTTATAAAACTTTGCAATCAATGGGCGTTTTTAATATGATAAGACAAAGGATGGTAAGAGGATTTGACTGTATGACACACATTGAAAGTATGAAATTATTCTTAGTTTGATGCTGTTACTGTTTCACATGCATGATTTCGTGATCAATTAAGTGTGCACATTCTTTTGCATGAGTGTCCATAATTCATGTGTTTACAAAGCAAAATGATTACTATGGGTTTTTTTTAAGCACCAGCACCATTTGACTTGACTTTCATCTCTCTTTGTTTTGATGGGACTTTTCCTCTGTTGTCTGTGTAAAATTACAACTTTGGGGTATTTTTAGTCTATGCCTACCTTTGAGACAATTAAGATCTTATCTTATCTTGTCTTTTGTTATTCTATTCTATCTGATCTTATCTCATCTCATCTTATCTTGTTGTGTCTTTTCTTGTCTTGTCTTGTCTTGTCTTGTCTTATCTTGTACAGAGATGGGTTACTGCAGTTATCGTAGGTGTCTCACATTCAGCGCTCATTGAGAGAACTCACTTTCAGACTGAAGCGTAACAACACGGATGACCTATTTAATTCTGATGACGAGTGGGTCAATGAGGGACTGGACAACATGGCGTATCCAGAGACCGATGACAAGCCGCTGTCATTCAACCCGCGGAGAGATCCAGAACTTCTCTCTGAGATGGAAAGGTTTGTAACCACATTGACTTCTTCTTCTTCTTCTTCTGCTAATCCAGCGATCGTTGAGCCCTTGCTCTTCTATCCAATGCCATGTAGTAGTATTTTGAGTTTTGAGGTATTCCTCAGCTGGTCTGTAGTTGTGTATAGGGTTGTGCTTAGGTCAGGAGATGGAGGGAGTAGCTGTTCTCTGAGGTCTTGTAGTGTAGGGCAGCAAAGGAGGAGATGCACACTGGTTTCAAACTGTTCGTTGCACATAGGAGGATGTTCTGGATTTATCCTATTTAGATGATGGTTCTGTGTCCTAACTACATTGACAAATCTACTGCCTTACGATAAGTATCAATACCCTTCATTTGATCCTACAGCGAGGGATGGAGCACCTATGGGAATGCCTGGAGTGCAGTGATGTTGTTTGTCTGTGACAAGATGACTGCCTCACTTATATAGATAGACTCATATCAAATGGAGAAAACATCATTCTTGTTTCATCTATTTTTTCTTTTCATTTTTCCATTATCTTTATGCTCATTTTCATTGAAACAGTGATGGAGAAGATTATACGCATAAGAAGTGGTTCTTTTTTTATGTTTATACTATTATTCAATGTTGTTATATTTACTGAAATATTGAGACAAAGGTGGGTTTTTTCTTGCTATGATTCAGTGATATTGATTTGACCGTAGATGTTTTAGGAAGAATTGTCTCGATCTATATCAAAAGAGTGCGTGCGATTTATTTTCTATCATACTCTCCCTATACTCAATGTCTCTGAATTTCTTTTTGTGCAACATGTTCACCAAATGATAATGCACTCCATTTTGATTTGTCACCATAATTTGCACTTCACCGAAAGATTGATAACACCAACAGCTTTCTTGATTATTGTTTTAAGTATGTTATGTACAACACTTAGAATAGAGTCAACAATTTCTAGATATAAAGGTAGCCCTACAAATAGGCCAGTTTTTGCAACTATCACTTCAATTTGATTATATTGTATAATCCATAAGTAAATGTAATACAAGATGAAGAGACACATTGCATCATTAAGTCAAATCTCAAATGATATTTTGTATTTTCTAATCAAATCATGTTGTACATTTTCATTGTGATTTGAAGAAAATAGTTACACAAGCACTACTGTGTTATAATAAGCTACTGATGTGGCTGATGAAATAACCTATTTATCAGTTGTACGTATTTCATCATATAAAGTTTTGATTGTAATCTATTGTCATGCTGTCAAGCTAGCTCCTCAAAGACAGGGGAAGACCATTCCAATCAAAGCACATCAAATGAAATCTCTCTCTTTTTTTTAACACAGCATGTTTACTTTAATTTAAATTTGCACCGACCAGTATGTTGGTATGGGCACTGACCAGGCAGCACTACCAGTATGCCTCCCAGGAGGTTGAGATGGTTTAGGAATTAAACAGTCCTTTGTGCTGTAAAGTTCTTTGAGCTTGCCGTATAGGGAGAAAATGCACTTTATAAATGGGCTATTATTATTATGATGTCAAGCTCCTCAAATGTAGGATCGAAGTGCATCAAATGAATGCTCTCTTTTTTTTTAAAATAAAAATAATAATAGATAGCATTTATATAGCGCTTTTCCCCCGCTCTACAACAAGCTCAAAGCGCTTTACAACATTATTAACACAACTTGTCTCCTCTGATTTAACTTTGCATAGACGCTCGTCTCGAGGTGGACTTCGCAATGGCTCAGCTGCGCGGACCTCGGACACTGCAGGCACACAGAGGAGAGGTTCGGGCCCCAATGGGGAGTGGAGAGAGGGACCTCGGCCCAGTGTGGTGTCCTCAATCTCTAAGACCAGGAGCATCATGTCAGGTACACGCAGTGAGCACAGCTCTCACACAAATTGTATAGATTGAAGTGTTGTTGTTGTTGTTTTGATCAGGCACAACATATATGAGTTCTTCGCTGTTTGAGTGGTCTTATAGATCTACAGAGCCATGGCAGCCTAGCTCTGCCATCTGGGACTGGAGGGCTTTATACTGGCCCTGTGTTCATGCAATTGTGCAGTGCAGTCATAAGACCCCTCCGGACTAGATGACGGCTGTGTGCAATTTCAGTCTTTGAGCTGATACTGCCAATATTGATACAACATTGAGTCATTTATTGTTACAGCCATGGTTTAGGACAGAAACCAGGTGTATGTCACATCATTTTCTGTGGCCCTAGTGTATGAAAGAATTCACAAAGTTGACCACAGCACGTGGGCATGGATTGGAGTGTAAAATGTATCGTGTTGTTTCAATAAATACTCACCTTGCATTTTCACCTTTACTTGAGTAGCTCAAGGCGTTACAATATCACAATGAGAATAACAAAGTAAAATTAACGTTGTAAAGGCAAAATTGGATGGCACAGTTCTATGGATTGATATGCCTTGATATGCCTTTGTGTTTTCAGGTCGCCATCGGTCACTGAGTACTTTGTCTCGGCAAACATTTATGCTGAGGGCGCAAGGCTGTCTCTTGCCTCACTGGTGTGTGTATGTGACATACGGCGTATGTGCTGCACTGTGTGCTCTCTCCGTCATTCTCATACTGCTGTACGGCTATCAGTTTGGAACTGCCATAGCTGGGAAGTGGCTCGTGTCTCTGGTCATCTCAATAATTCTGTCAGTGCTCATAGTGGAGCCACTCAAGGTAAGCTGATTGTATACACTTTCTTCATCCCTTCTCAGGGCGATTTGCCTTAGTGTTATGAGCTCCACTTTTCGCTGAAGCCAACACGCAGTCGCCACAGAGCAGCACCTGTCGGCCATTATATTTTTGGAGGGGATTTCAGAGGAATCTTTGTCCATACTTTAAGTAATAAGTTTAGCCTTGTATACTTACTTACTAAGGCCCATAGCTCTGAGAGGAGCATAGGCCATCGGCGACCCCACACCAGCCCACTCTGTTTTGGGCAGCTCTTGTAGCCTTGGATGCCTCCTCTTAAAATCACATATTGTGTATGTAAAGACAAAAACAAACAACAATTTTGAAATTTGAATGAGCCCCTTTTTACATGCCAAGCATAATATGCTGATGAGTATGGTGATGTGCATTGACTTCAGTACAAAATGTTTACTGTTGTATCAGGGCACAATGAGAAGATGGTTAATGTGACATTTGTGTCTAAATTGTTTTTTCATAGAGAATCTTTAGGTCAACCAAACTGTATTGACATTCTAGCTAATTGTTGTACGCAGGTGTTGGTGTTGACTGCAGTGATGACCATAATGAACAAAGACATTGGAGACGAAGACCACACAGACCTCATTGAGATCAAGCCAACTGTGGAGTCCAATGAACAACTCAAGGTATGTATCATGTTGCTTGAATTACATATATTTACTTTATTATTCTCATTGTGATATTATTATTGTAACGCCTTGAACTACTCAAGTAAAGGCGAAAAGGCAAATAAATAAATAAATAAAATAGAATGTTATGTAATTGATCGTAAGTATTATGTGACAGAAACTTCAGTTTCATCTTAGATGTTGCTTTTCCGGGATGAAGCAATATAAAATAAGACAAGATAAGACATGTTTTTTTCATGCTCAAAGGAAATTCTTCTTAGATCTTATCAAAGGCAATACATACAAAATGCTGAGACATGACAAAGCTGAAAATGGTAATAGTAGCAATATCTATAATAATGATATTCATTTGTATATAAATGCTTTTGATTACTTATGAAAGATTCTCCTTTTTGTTGCGTCACAGGACATCAAGTTCCGTCCCCTGGGAGGCTTTGCTCTGGTCCAGGCTAAAGAGGAGGGCCGGAAGAAGTTGCTGCTCCAGCAGATGGTGCGTGAGGTGCTGGTGTTTGTGCTCATGATGGGAATCTTCCTGTCCAGCGTGTACGTCAACTACAGCAGTCGCCACATGTACCAGGCCTCGGAGAACATCCACAACAAAGTCTACGCCACTCTGGATGGGAACACAGACTCAGGCTTGAACTTCACAAACTTGGACAGGTTCGGACATTTTTCTGGATTTTTATTTCAAATCTTTCATGCTCAATTTTCTCTATTTTTAAAAAGATATTATTTTACTGGTCTTGGCTTGAACTTAACAAATGTTGACAGGTTCAGAGATTTAATCCATTAACATGGAACATTTCTTTTGGATGTATTACATGGAAGAGTTGCAAGCCAGAGGTTTTTTTCTATCTTTGTGTGTGTGTGTGTGTGTGTGTGTGTGTGTGTGTGAGTGTGTGTGTGTGTGTGTGTGTGTGTGTGTGTGTGTGTGT
>JAUELK010110187.1:0-11979 GCA_031471215.1 Gastropteron pacificum
ACTACGTTGAGCTGAGGGGTGCCTCGTTTAAAACAGCGTATTTTGGCCTAGTAACAATTAAACCATTTGCCTCAAAGTGTCACTAATCTGGGCAGTGCACTATGCAAGATATTTAGGTCTAATGAATGGCGTATTTTCTTCGGAAATCGGCAGTAAAGTGTCACTGTAGATGAACTCGATGGGTCTAAAATATTAGATCAGAAGATGGTCGCGCCCATGCTTTTAAAACCCACTTCCTTTACAACACAGAAGCCCTCAGACAACAAAACGGAACATGATAGTTGAAAATCTTTCTTTGAAATTAAAAAGGTGGAATGGCCAAATCCAGACGCTGTCACCCTGTCATCACACAGTTTTATTGTTTACAAATTTGTTTTTAAATGGTTACTTATTCTAATTATTACTAATTACAAAAAGCAGACCAAAAGTTTGCCTAATATATATATAGATTATTATTATTATTATTATTATTATTATTATTATTATTATTATTACTACTAGGCCTACTTGAATTTCAATTGCATTTTTTTTTTTTCATTACTATCAATGACAAGACTTTTCTTGCTTTTTTTGTGAGTGACATTGCATGGGACATCTATCAATTTTAGAAATAAGACAAAGCCAACATTATGTTTGTACATGTACCATTGTGCTTCTTATCTTGTTGTCTTAAAAAAGGTTTTGCGTTTTGTCTACATCTCTGTCTAGTCAAGCACTGCTCAGAATACATTGCCATTTTACACACACAGATCAAATCAAAATAACTTATGTAAGTATGAAGTAACAGATCACTGCTGACAAATTCATGTTGACGCTTGCCTTCCATTCCATTTGTGTCATAGTCTTCATGTTCATGCTTGTTTCCCTTTTCTAGAATGTTAGCTACTTTTACTTTGACTGGTTTGTTTTGTGAGACAATCATCTGGTCCATTCGCATGGAGTATGGATGAGGTTACTAGGCATGGTCATTATGCTTTTGTTATTGTTAAAACTATGAACATTTTGTGCTTGATGAAAGCCTTCTTTGAAAAATATGCCAAACTTATAATTACCTACCACTTAACTTGCACAAACCAACAATTGATGTGATACTTGATAAAATGCCTTGAATATTTATATCATTTGTAAAATCATTGTGTATATTTCAGCAGCTGTCACCTTCAGTATCTTGATCTACCCTTGTTGTAACTTTGTTTGAAATATTAAAATGCTACTGCTGCTTATACTTTACACAGCCTTGTCTCATTGTTTGTATTCAACATTTCTTTGTGTGTTGTGCCTATTCACCAACTGACTACTTCTACCTCAAGAGATTTCTGCTAAGTGGTGCAGGAATATGTTAGTTAGTTGTAAAGTGTATTGAGCTAGCCGATGTCCAAGAAATGTGTTGTGAAAACAATGTCAGGAACAGTGAAACACCAAAGGAAACATGTTGGCCTATTCTTTTTTTAAAGTTTATTTCAACCTATTACCACAGAGATACACCTAATAATACCAAAGATCTTATACTATTATTACTAGGTCTATACATAAATATACTCTACTACTAATACCAATAGTACTAAAATACTATTAAGTCGATCTTTACAAAAATCATACTTTATAATTTATAGGGTTGTGAAATATTGCAGTGTTTACTTCTGGTATACACGTTACCATTTGCCAAGTCTCGTTTAAAACTCTTTGATCTCAAACGCTGTGAGGAAATGGTGTTAGTATAAAAATCAGAAGAATAAAGCATCCAGAAGAATAAATGGGCAAAATGCAAGGTAGTCTCAACAAAAAGTTAAACACAGGGAGATTGAAAAAACAACAAAAAGCGGCTGTTGAAGATTGAATGATTTATATATTGTTTTCTTTATCACAACCGGAAGTAGGAAGTGTTGATCTGCTAGCGAGCGATGAACCATTTTGCTTCGCATTCAGAGGCTGAAGAAACTGAAACAGATCGATATTAGATTAAATTTGGACATGTCTGTTTAAATTGAAATACATTCATCGGAATTTCCCTTCTTCTGACTTTAGGAGAGTCTCCCTACCAATAGTCATTTCACAAGGTTTGTTTTGAAACAACGTCACTCTAGTTGACACGGTTTGTTGACACTCTTCTCTTCACTCTTGTTCTTCTTCAGTCGTAAGTAAAGTCGCAGCCTCCCTCAGACTTGAAGATCGAAGCGACTTCAGCCTTGAACGTTCGTCAAGCTTACAACTTCTCAAGACATGATATTGAGAAAACCAAGCCCACTCTTAGGACATATAGATCTAGATCTATTTACTCAATGAGGAGGACATTCTAAATTTAATAAAGGGATTGGTTATTCTAACCCCCCCCCCCCCCCCCCTGACATTACTGACAATATAATAACACAATATCAATAACAAAATAACATATTAATAATACTATAGATCTAGATCTAGACTAGGTCTGTCTCACATTATTCTCAGCCCCGCTGACAATAACATACAGGCGTGCCTCATATTATTTTCACAGCTGCTGGGAATTATCTGAAGGGGGGTCTGTGTACTACTGTGTACTGTGTATTATTATTCCCAGCTGGAGTGTGAGAGGAGGGAGGTAGCCTAATCTCGCGAGGTGTGTGAGTCCTTGCGCGTGACATCTCCCCTCCCTCTTAGTCTTACGTCCGTTGAGTTGTCCGCACGCTAGTCTCGCTCGCTCAGTGCTCACTCCACCCATTCACTGGTTGGTTGGTTGGCCTTGACTTGACAACTTCTCATTCGAACTTTCATCGGCGCCTTCCCACCCCACTCAACTAACTACTAGTTACCAGACTAGTAGTATTAGTATAGACCCGGTGCAGCTTCGCTTGAAAAAGATACAATGAGCCCTTTCCCACTCTTTTCACTCTCATTTACAACTACCGTTAACTAGCAAGCACACATGAAAACCATAAACACCACCAAAAAAACCCAGACCAAGTCAGGAAGGGCGACAAACTATGTGTACGGGTACAAGTACAACTACGTACCGGCAGTGAGTCTATTATTATAAAGAGAATAGCACAACAACAACAAAAACTGACAAATATTTCAAACAACATTCACAACTACACTCTACACACCTGCTGCAATTGCAAGATACATTGTAATATTGAAACATCACACACAAAAACAATAAACAACAGCAAAATTGGCTGAGTCGTAGAAAAATAGAAAATACCCTCCTGCAACTGCTTACAAACGACATTAAATCTACTCTACCACTAATACTAATGTATCTAACGGAGCGCACAAACATCTTCGCAGGACTTACGTGCGAATGAAGTCAGCCTAATTTGTAACAATAGCAACGAACTACACACATACTGTGGGCTAACTGTAACACAGTAACATCATAAAATGACATAAAAAAGACATGAATGCTGAAAATAATATTATTATGCATAGGTCAGGGGTTGAGAGGTCACTGGGCGGCCCGATGCAACTTTGTTACTTTATAATTTCTGTAGGCCTCTTATGTTATTTGCATTGCATTCATGTCTTTTATATGTCATTTTTTATGTTACAGTATAACAAGAATATAGGCTATTTGTGTATCATTGAAACCCTTTTTTAATCTATATCTGATCTCAAACAAAAGTTTGAACACGGTCTAGGGCCTATAGGCCGGCCAACAATCTCTCCACATCCGCAAGTGTCGGTTTGTTCGTACCTAAACAACCGTCGAGAGCCAGATTGAGGCTCCAGGATGAGTGAGAGCGGCTGAGAAGAATACACCACCACCAGATTATTCCCAGCTGTGGTGACAATAATATTAAATATAGGCACACCTCTGTATTATTCTCACCCCCGCTGACAATAACGTACAGGCGTGCCTCATATTATTGTCACCGCGGCTGGGAATAATCACAGCCAATTCTAAAACCAGACCATCAGAAATCAGAGATATGACTACCTACTGCACTGATTTCGAAAGACTGACTATTAAACTGAAGCACAGCCACATTTTATTAAAACATTAAATCATAATAAAGCTGTGTTTTTAAATAATTGTATGTTTACCAGGACAAAGAAAAGAAGATTCCAATCCTTTATTATAATTATTACTTCATTTATCATTATTTTCAAAAATCAGAAATAACAATGATTTTATCTTCTTCTCTTTTGTAAGGCTTTGTTAATCATTGAAAGTCAGTTGCGATGTCGCTGAGTCCAGGATCACAACAGCAGGGAAAACTGCAAATAAATTGGGATCCAAAGAACTTGGAGATTAGGACACGATCTGTGGAGAAGACATTGGAGCCACTGGTGACACAGGTAGGGACTGAATGATTTTAAATCCATAGACTTGAGTACTTTCTATTGTTGTTAAAATAAATATATTTGAATTAAAAAAAAAAATTAAGACAAAAGCTTTGTCTTGTTTTGTTTGTAGAATACATTATTCTGTGTGCACACTATCAATGATGTGATCATGCTCACATTGAATTTTATAACCATTTTTTAAATAAATAGCTTAAGATGTACGCAACTGGTTTGGAGTATTCCCATGTCATCACTCCTTTTTTTAAAACATGTAGAATTGAATAACAATAGATAGCACAATTTATAAGCGCTTTTCCCCTCTCTACAGCAACCTCAAAGCGCTTTACAGCCACTATTACCCCTACAGACCTGATACATTCCAGAGCCTTCTCAACCTCCTAGTAGCCTTGGTTGGCGGGTACCCATTTTACACCTGGGTTGTGACAAAGTACCGTTCCCAAGAGTACACCTGGTATAAGTATTAGATTAGAAAAAACTCTCAAATCCAAATCGAGTTGGCACGGTCGGGGATCGAACCTCAGACCTTTGACTCGAGAGGCCAACAAGCTGACCACTTGACCACCACAACACCAGAATAGTAATTTTAAAAGTGGTTAATGTGAATTGATCATTTTCACTCAAGATGTGTTGTACATTTTCTTCTATTCCTGTGTTTTTGTATAGGTTACAACCCTTGTCAACCAGAATGGCCCTTCAAACAAGAAGAAGGGCAGATCAAAGAAGGCTCATGTACTAAGTGCAGCTGTGCAGAAAGCAACAGAACACTTTGTAATACAAGGGGAACAGATTGCTCATGATTTTCCTGAGGTCGAAAATGAAATGCTTGCAGCTATTGATGAAGTTAGGAAAACAGGTGAGAGTATTCCTTGAATGTGAATTGATTACACTGTGGTATTGTACTTATGAGAGTTAGTTTAGTTCTACAATGATTTCATGCAAGCTGTTAGTGTAAAACAAAATGTTGAATTCTCTTTGAAATGTACAATTTACAATTGATCTTTCTTTACTTTCTCACATAGAAGTCTTTTACTTTGTCACAAGAACAATCATAACAAAATGATGATGCATCTTGCAATGTAACATAAATGCCTATTTTAGACACCTAGAAGATCCTTTTACATATATACATTATGACTTGTACCAGGTGAAGCAATGGATGATGCTTCTCAAGACTTTGCGGCAGACCCATGCTCTTCTGCCAAGAGAGGAGCAATGGTTCGGGCAGCTCGAGCACTTCTCTCTGCTGTGACTCGTCTCCTCATCCTGGCTGATATGGTAGATGTCCACTTGTTGCTCAAGTCTCTTCACTCAGTGGAGGACGACCTAGACCGCATCAAGAACGCCACCAGCCAGCAGGAGCTGATGGATGGCTTCCGCGAGTTTGGTCGTAGCATGGCTGAACTGTCTGAGAGGGCTGCCAACAGGCAGGCAGTGAGTATCTATGCATAATTCATTTTTTTGGCTTTTTTTGTTGTCTCTGTGATAGTTTGATAGTTATAGGCCCCTATAATATAGTAATTATCTTTCTTACAGCTGTCATAACTTTCGTGTCTTGTTTAGTATTTTCTTTGCCTGCTTGTAAAAGTTTTATTTTGGTCAAAGCCACTATTTTGAAAGTCACCACATAGCCTTCCATATATATCACCTTTTCTAATTAAAAATTGTTGATTTTTTAAAATACAGGGTTAAGCCAAAGCAGTTCTAAGAATTATGAGTATTGATCAAACGACAATTCATTATGTAGACATATTTCCAAATTATGTTGCATATGTTTTTGTATATATTCATAAACTTGGTATTGTGAAGCTTACCCACCTTGTTTCTGCTTTTTAGGACTTGAAAGATCCTCGTAGGAGAGAAGAATTGGCTGCAGCCAGGGCTACTCTTAAGAAGAACAGTGTGATGCTTCTTGCCACATCCAAGGTAACTTTTCTTAATTTCCGCATCATGTCCAGGAATTAAATACGTTATTTCAACAGATACAGATTGTTTTTTGGTAAATCTGTGACTCATGAGTTAGAACTTTACAATAGTGCTTTGATTTTTATTCATTGTAATGTGCATTGAGCATTCATTTGAATAGAAATGGGCAATATAAGTGCTACATATTATTATGTTGAGGAGAAGAATCTTTTGCTAGACAAAATTCTTTCTGCACAGTGATTAAAAACATACTAACAATATATGATTATATGTGTTTTAAAGTTTTTTTTTACTGAAGCCATATGTTTGAGGATAATCTTAGAAGAAAACATCAAATCCTTTTGTGTGCAGGCGTATGTGAGACATCCTGAGCTAGCAGCTGCCCGATCTAATCGTGACTATGCCTACAAGCAAGTGTGTGATGCTGTCAATGCTATCTCTGATGTGGCCCAAGCCTCTGGCCACTCCAATGCCCATCCCTATGAAGGTTCTGGGGAACTTGCCGCAGCACTTGATGAGCTGGATGTAAGTCTAATTTGGTTTGGTGGAGAGTAAGCTTAATAAATCAGTGGTAGTTTGATAGATACAACTTTATTGTTCATAGAAATGTCACATTGCTTTGGTGTTGTACATAAAAACACATTTCACAAACAAAAGGTGGTTAAAACCATATAAAATACAAACACAATATGACATGCTGTGGCACAATTGTTGTCATTTTCTGCTCTTTGTCTTTTTGTTGTTAAACGTTTAATTGCCTGAATCGTTACTTTACATTATTCATGTACATGTATAGATCTTTTGAAATTGTCCAATGCTCTCAATTTTTCCGGCTGCACAATTACATACTGGCTTAAATCCACATATCAGAATCATAACAATGAGTGACAATGTATTGCTTAATTGATAAATCTACTTGTCTACTGTAATTGTTATATTGTTCTTTACTATTGACATTAGCACCATCTTTGGTATGTTATTTGAACGCTGCTTTCTTGGACATTTTTATAGCCTTTTAAGAGGAAGATAATAACTCTCGAAAGTGAAAACTTTGTAAAGATCTACTAGAGGTGTCTGTAACAAGGAGAACACAATGTTCAAACTCTTCCTTGGGGCCCATCCCTGTCTGTTCTTGCAGCAAAAGATCATCATGGACCCCCTGACCTACAACGAGGTTCGCAGTCGACCATCCTTGGAGGAGCGGGTGGAGAGTATCATCAGTGGAGCTGCACTTATGGCTGACTCTTCTTGCACCAGAGATGACAGGCGTGAGCGTATTGTGCAGGAATGCAATGCCGTGAGACAAGCTCTCCAAGACCTCCTCACAGAGTACATGAATAATGTAAGGCATATTGTACTGTCTATCACTATGTTTATCAAAATTGTATTACGTGTGTGTGAAATTGTTAAGCGCCTTAGAGCACCTCAGTGGATATGTGTGCTATACAAATGGCTTAGCATATCATATTCTAGAAAACACACAGTGTGTTACTCCTTGTGATCTTTTATAAGATGTGTACTGTCCTCTAAGCATACCAGATCTGATTCCTATGTGTTTTTTTTAATGTTTTCATTGTTATTACATGGTTTCTTAGAAATGAAATCTCATGTTCATACGGTTAATGTGTTTCCTAGAGATTATTATACCTCATTCCGCTGACTACAGAGAATAGAGTTGTCTATGAATGCATGAAGAAATAAGACTTGATTGAAAAAGTGCACATGCAAATTTTAATTCTTGCACTCAATAATTCTTCCTGAACAGGTTTTAGAATGAAGGAAATGTTATTCAATGGTGGAAATGAACTGACTCAATTTTGTATGCCCCACTCATGGCTCAAAAGTTCTTTCTTCAGTGGATACATTTTGTTACCATTTGTATGATTTTACTTAGTAGCACAAACATAATATTGTACATATTTGTAAACATAGTGAATGCATAGAGTCTGGTAAAACATACCTGCTGTACTCTTCATTCAGTGTGGGAAGCCCATGAACAAGAATAAGGTAACTGGTGTCAGGGTTTGTTGAAACAGAAGAATGGTCGCTTTGCAGGAATGTGCCCCCTTACAACACCTTACATTAACTTAGATGATAGGAGATGATCTTAAAAAGCAAGCATGAGCCACATACTTGGGTTCACCTTCGCCCCTTTTTCAGTTATTCATCATTTTGATTTTAATGCTGTGAGAGGAGAAATTCCGGAGTGCTTCTTTCTCATCATTATCATTGCATGCTCATTTTGACTGAGAACTGTTTTTAGGCAGTATTGAATAATATACAATCCCTGTGTGCACTAATGTATGAAACTTCTGCAGATGTTACTTATCCGTTTCCATCTGAAGGACAAGATATACTAATGTCATCCATCAAGCAATCTTAATAAGTGCTTAACTTGCTGAGCTGAATTTTGTTGTAAATATATTTTTTTATGATGGAATTGCTGTCAACTTTTATATTGCCTGTTATTGACTCAGCTTTTGTAGGCCTACTAAATGCATGGAGACTGTGAAACTCAGAAATATCAGTGAATTCGTTATAGTTTTCATTTCAGTTTGTATAGAGCGATAAATGGAGATTATCCATATTTGTAGCCTACGTATAAAAATAGTATATTACATATATGTTTTGATAATTATATTATTTATTTATGGATTAATAACTTGCTTTGAGAAGTGTTTTGTGGACATTTCTGTAGCCCAAAGGTCTAAGGTAGTGTAGGCTAGTACTAGTATAAAAAAAGAAACATTTGAACAGAAAACTTCCCTGCCCCGGTCCACCCTTTAATAAGAGTTTGTTTCATGAGTAAACATAACAAAATTTAACATTGATTTTGAAGATCTTTGTGAAAACAGGTGTCTTTTCACAATAGTGTGATTGATGTTAGATTGTTATTATGTGCTGTAAAGCACTTTGAGCATACTGTGGAGCGAAAGAAGCACTATATAATTCAGCTTTTATTATTATTATTATCATTATTATTATTATTATTATTATTTAATGACCAGATGTTTGTGTTGTGCCCCTCAGGCTGGCAAGAAGCAGCCCAGTCACGAGCTTGAACAAGCCATTGACAACATGACCAAGAAGACAAAAGATCTGAGAAGACAGGTGAGACATCTTGGTCCAGTGCTGGACTTTTCTATTCATTACAAACTCACTGTACAGTTCAGATAAATCTTGTCCAAACTATTTATCTTTATGTCCGGATTTATTTTCTGTGGTTGGACGGAATTAATTTCAAGCGGCCCGAGATTCCCTATATATACAGCTCAAACAAACTTGAATAAAAAGACTGCTCTATCAAGTTTCACATACAAAATGATAATCAAAGGGCGTTTTAGTAAGTATACTATTTCATCAACATTTTTGTGTGATTCTGTTCTCAGCTGCGTAAAGCCGTGGTGGACCATGTGTCTGACACATTCTTGGAGACTAACGTTCCCCTCTTGGTGCTCATTGAGGCGGCCAAGGCAGGGGATGAGAAAGGTGTGGAAGAGTACGCCCAGGTCTTCATGGAACATGCCAACAAACTTGTGGAGGTAGGCTCTGCTGCTGGGGTTCTCTGTGCTTCCATCACTCATTGTTGTTGTTGTTGCGATCAGTAAGCTTTGCGCTTTGCACTCTTCAAGTGGTCTAATAGAACTACAGAGCCATCGCAGTCTAGCTCTGCAACCTGGGAGTGGAGGGCCTTCAAATTGACCCTTTGTTCATGCAATTGTGCAATGCAGACCATGTAACTGCTAAGTACACCTCCCCTCTGTAGGAAAGAGACAGATTTGGCACTGCAATATTTCACTCAACTAGGGCACATTATGAGGCTTATCATTGTTTAAAAAAACAGACAAACAGGAGACTTGTTGATAGATATAACTTTCAAATGGTCTGCTGCTCAAGTGGTCATGATGTAAAGACCAGACATCTGTCAATGTTTCCATTTGAATGCATCATAATGTTTCAGAACAAACAAATCAAGGAATCATGTTTTGCAGGTGGCCAATCTTGCTTGTTCTATGTCCAACAATGAAGAGGGTGTCAAGTTGGTCAGGCTGGCTGCAGCAGAAATCAACAACTTGTGCAGCCAGGTAAGTGGGGGCAAAGCATTTCTGTAGTCTCTCTTTGTATACGTGTCTGTTCTCTACAATAATCATCATAATACAAACTGTTCTTGCTTTAAAAATCCGCGTAAATCTCAGATGGTACTGATATAGGATCAGTTTCTTAGATGCTATACATGCCCAAAATACAACAAAATTAGACTCCAGACATGGCCTATAAGAACTGAGGTCAACAAGAAATTGCATGGCCACAGAGAGGACTTGATGAGAACAATGTCCATTATAGAAAAAACAGGACTAGCATTATAAACAGTTAAAGCAGAAGAAGAAGAAGAATACACACAGTATCATTTGGAAAGCCTCAATCTTTGATCTCAAACACTTAGGAAATGGTGTGTGAATGAAAATAAGAAGAAAAAAAGACCCAGAGTAATAAAAGGGTAAAATGATAAGTATTTTTAACTAACACATAGGCTGCTAGGCCTACATACAGAGATTAAAAGTTAACAAAAAGTGGCTTTTAAAGAATGAATGGTTGGCTTAGAGGAAGCTTTGAATCTTGGAAACAATTCAGTTTTGACATGTAATCAAAGGAAAGGAAGAAGAAGAAAGGACAGAATTGATTTGTTTGAAAACTACTCCATCTCATCATGGATATCACTCATGCCTCTCTCTATATAGGTGATCAATGCAGCACGCGTGTTGGCTGCACGCCCAAGGTCCAAGGCAGCACAGGAGAACATGGATGTGTTCAAAGATGCCTGGGAGAAACAAGTGCGACTTCTGACAGAGGCCGTTGATGATATCACCACCATCCATGACTTCTTGGCTGTCTCAGGTGAGACCAATATCCAAGAAAGACAGCTCTCTATAACTCTATTACTCAAAGAGAAGGGGTTATAAGAAAGAAAGGGAGGGAAACTTGTGTGTGTTAGCCTTCTATTTTGTTCACCCTTGTTATCACTGTCACATTTGTTCTATATGTTGTAGATATTTTCTGTCAAGCTAAATGTAAAATTATGTTTCAATTGTCTAGATGAGATGCTCTCCCCTCCTATGTCTGAAATGGGGTCTACAACTTCATGGATTCTTCGTACTAACGAACAAAGATCCCTGTAAATTTACCAAACTGTGCGACAATTGTTCAAGTTATATTGAATGTGTCTATCCATGTGTTCCTGAGGCAAAACAAACTTAAGCATGTGAAACAAAATAATGGAAACACCAATGGTCTGGAAATGTAAACGATGAAGCCCAGGTAATGGGGCATGATCACACTTCATGACATAAACTGTTTGTGTTTGTCGTTACAGAGAACCACATTTTGGAAGACGTGAACAAGTGTGTTATAGCCCTTCAAGAGAACGATCCCGACACGCTGGACAGGACGGCAGGGGCCATCCGAGGGCGGTCAGCTCGGGTGTGCAATGTGGTGTCTGCCGAGATGGACAACTTTGAGCCTGGCCAGTACACAGAGAGGGTCATGGAAGCTGTCATCATGCTCAGAGACCAGGGTACGTTCAGGCCTGGAGGGTCCGTGATGGCACATCGCTGCTGTTTGGTTCCATCTCCTTTAATTTCATTGTGTAGATAGAACAAAATAGCACTGAGGTCTTAAAGTGTTGCTGTAGTAATGTACACAGTTGTTAGACTCTCACAGTTTAGTTGCCAGCGATAGTCCGATAAATGGAGGGATTTGCCCACCCACGCCGAT
>JAUELK010110298.1:0-10581 GCA_031471215.1 Gastropteron pacificum
GATAGAGAGAGAGAGAGAGAGAGAGAGAGAGAGAGAGAGAGAGAGAGATAGAGAGAGACAGAGAGGGGGAGAGAGAGAGAGAGAGAGAGAGAGAGAGAGAGAGCGAGAGATACAGACACACAGAGTGAGATAGTGGGGGGGGGGGGGGGGAGTAGGGAATATGTAAGGAATGTAACCAGTAAAATATTTCGGATTAGTTAATAGCACATGAGTGGTTTCCCCTCTTGTTAGTTTGTCCAAAGCAGCTTACATTTTAATGTAGCCTATGGCGGACAAGTATTAATTAGATCTAAAACTACTAAACTACACGAATTATGTGTCACCAGACAAAACGAGGAGCTGTTCAACAGATGGGGTCCGTGGACTATCCTAGCCATGGGAGTGTCAGGTCCTATCGCTGTGGTGCCTTTTATCATGCCAGAACTGTATGAGCCAGGATTGCTGCTTAGAGCTGCTCAGGTTTGTGGTTGTTGTTGTAGTTGCTGTAGTGGTGGTGGTGGTGATGATGTTATTGGTAGTTTTTGCTGAAGCCAACACGCAGTTGTCACATTGATACAATAGGATATTATGGTATTCAATAAACATAATTATGTATTTACTGTCCCCAGACCCAACGTAACACACACAAAAAAACACAATGATATACCAAAACAAATAGTATCTAACTAATATGATATATTAACTATACCTGGTCAAAAGACACAAAATCTAAATAATGCCTTTATTGCATCTGATAAAATATGATATCAGAACAAATAGTATCCAACTACATGTAATATGATAATATAAATATATTAACTATATCTGGTAAAAAGACACAAAATCTAAATAATGCATTAATTGCATCTGATCAAATATGATGTACTATACCTGATACAGTATTTTAAAATTAAAACCCATAACATCTAACTAATAAATCAACAATAAGTAGGCCCTATATTAGAAACAATACTATTTAAAAACACAAATTATAATAATGATAATGATAATAATAACAGATAGCAATTAAATAGCGCTTTTCCCCGCTCTACTGCAAGCTCAAAGCGCTTTACAGCCACTATTACCCCAGCAGACCTGATGCATTCCAGAGCCTTCTCAACCTCATACCAACATACCAACAAGATCTTTCACTGTCTGTAGTTGGGTACCCATTTTTCACAATTAGGCCTATGCACAAAAGAAGGATCTTGAGATAAGCCAAACTACAAGGACAGACCTACCAACTAATTCTGAAAAAATATGATTATCTAGTTGACTATGTTATGTATCTACCGTCCCCAGGCCCTGGGCTGCACCGCCATGTTTTACTTCACCGTGTTCTGGTTCATCACAAGATGGACACTCTCCAGCCACCCGCCAGATGGCACGACCGAGGCTGACCTCACAGGGGTCACAGTACCATCAAGAGACAATAACACACGTACAGGCAACAGGTATGTATGCTCAAACTTCTTAGCATTTTTGCTAAAAAATCATCCTTGAAATCATGTAAAATGTAACATTTTGAGTGTTGTAGACCTACATATCCATTGAATTGTTCAGATACTGATGATAAAATGAAAAGGGAAGTCGAAACATCTAACAAATCAATCTTCAACATTGGAGAGTCTTTTTAGAATATTTGTCAAGGGAACAAATCAGAATAAGAAGAAAGACCTGTGTTTACAGCCAAGGGAGTTGAGGCTGATTTAATTAATAGAACTGCATGAATAAGGTCTGTTCGAATAGGAATGCACTTTAAAAATCCCTGTGCATATCGTTGGTCAAGGGCTATGCAGTATGAAAAAGTATATATTTTATTGTCATCATACCTATACTGTGTGTTGAAGAGTGAGTGAATGAGAGAGAGAGACAGAGAAAGGTGTATGCAGATGTGTCCCACCACGGTTGTTTGTTTGTGAATGTATTCAGAACATTGTGAAGCCAATTTACTCTCATGGGATAATAAAGAATCATCTTGTCTTATCTTATCTTAAAATCTTTAAAGTGTATGAACATCAATCAACATCAACTGAAGCATTATGCCCCATGACAAATTCATCCATCTCCATCCAATCAGTTCTCCAGACAAGCCAGCCAGCCAGTCAGAAGACTCGCAGACAGAAGTCACTCAAAGGTCATCCGCACCAACCAGCACCGCCAGTGACATCAATCAACATGTGACGTCATCGAACCAACCCAGCCAATCAAAGAAGTCTGTCGAGCCGTACTGGTCTTGGAAAGAA
Organism: Gastropteron pacificum; assembly: GCA_031471215.1. Taxonomy (NCBI): domain Eukaryota; kingdom Metazoa; phylum Mollusca; class Gastropoda; order Cephalaspidea; family Gastropteridae; genus Gastropteron; species Gastropteron pacificum. The sequence continues at coordinate 2,226 of JAUELK010110298.1, forward strand.
TGTGAGGAGTGCAAAGTGATGAAGCCTCCGCGCTGCTACCATTGCCACCTTTGCAAGAAATGTATTCTAAAACGAGACCACCATTGTTACTTCATTGGCAACTGCATTGGAGTTGAGAATCAGAAATATTTCATAACATTCATGGTATGGGCTACATTTGTTACATCATATGGACTGGTTCACCTTTACATATACAACCACCATTTTGTGGTCGAACATGTCTCATATTGGGATTACGTTCCTTTTGTCGTAATTTTCCGAGCCCTTTTCGGTAAAGTTTCCTTTAACTTGATGTTGTTTCTTCTAGTCTTTGTCTTTCTGAACTTATTCACATTGTTTTCCTGGATCCAACTGTACAACATCATGACCGTGACCTTGGGAGGTATCACGACCTTCGAGGACATCCACAACTTGAAGATCAAGGACACGCGAACTGTGATACAATGTCTGCGAGAGGTCATGGGTGAAAATTGGGTCTTGACCCTTCTCTTGCCTTACAGGAGAAAGGTGAAGGTCAAAGAAGATGCCTACAACTGGCCCACCATCTCTTGTTCATGAGACAAAAAAAGCAATCATATTTCTTATTTACTTCTCACCCTGCTCAACTTACAAAAAATATTACACTACATCATTTGTACAAAATGCAATGTGTCATGTGAGTGTGTAGCTTTTATGTGTCTCACTTGTAAAACAAATCTTTCCATAATTTAAACATATACCATCATCATTTATCATCAAAAGCAACAGCATTAACATCATTTTAATGTCTCTTTCTCTCTCTCTCGTCTATCTGTCTCCCTCTCTCTCTGTGTGTGTCTCTCGTCTGTCTGTCACTCTCTCTTTCTCTCTGTCTCTCGTCTGTCTCTCTCTCTCTCTCTCTGTGTCTCTCGTCTGTCTGTCTCTCTCTCTCTCTCTGTGTCTCTCATCTGTCTCTCTCTCTCTCTCTCTCTGTGTCTCTCTCTCTCCCTCCCCCCCTCTCTCTCTCTCTCTGTGTCTCTAATCTTTCTCTCTATCAGTGTCTCTCTCTCTCCCTCCCACCCTCTCTCTCTCTCTCTCTCTCTGTGTCTCTCATCTGTCTCTCTCTCTCTCTCTCTCTCTCTCTGTATGAAAAAGTTTATTTTTGTTCAGAATGCCATATATGAAGAAATGTAGTTCTTACTGCTGATATTGTGATCTTATGACAGAGTATAATATCATATTAAAGATTGTGTGTGTTAGTAAATGATAGAAAGCACTTGGGAATAAAACAATGGTCTTTCTGCCTGTTATCTTGTCTTTGTTTATTTGCTCTAAGTTTGGGTCTATTCTTTGGTGTGTCAGTGTGTGTGTGTTTGTGTGTGTGTGTGTGTGTGTCTGTGTCTGTGTGTGTGTGTCAGTGTGTGTGTGTGTGTGAGTGTGTTGTGTGTGTGTGTGCAACTGTCTGTCTCCGTCTATGCATAGTTTTCAACTTTAAAACTAACAAACGTGATGAAACTTTCAGAGAATCAAATTTACCCAAAAGAAATTTCTTGACATATAATGTCAGGTATGGGTCCTCACATGCTAACCCGTTATAATTAGAGTAAAAGTTGTCACCACTTAACTGTGATAGTGATAGTGTTCGCATGGTTTGAGTGTCCGTACAGTACGGTTGGGGACTCGGCTTTGAACCCCACTCATGACAAATTTCTTTTTTTTTTTCCATCTAATACACTAAACTTGCTTATCATGTCTAGAATCTATGGTTTAAAAACAAACAAACAAACATTTCTATTCAATTGTTTAAACTAACTTGCTGTAGGCTTTAGATCTAGAGAATCTAGATCTAGGATTTCTATTCAATCAGTGGTGAACTGTACGTGCAAGGACTACAGACCCCCCCTTGTTCTGCGTCTTCGCACGGCAAGCCACGAATAAAGTCAGCCTATAATAATATTATATTGGACCGGTATTGCTCCGAAGTGGTGCGTATCCGAGTGTTTTCAAAATGTACCCGCTTGGGGTAGTTTCAATGTTGGTGCATTCGCCTTGATTCATATTGTGAATACAAGGATGGACAAGCCAACTGACGCAAGCTGTGGGAAAGGTTTGATTTGTTATTTATCTGTAGATCAATCCTAAACAGTCAGGAAAAGCAGGTTGGAATCATGAAAACACTTTCAAGATGAGGGGATCAGCTGACACGCAGAACAAATCTGGGCCTCCACTTAGGTTATTTCTACTCATTCTTTACATGTAACTAGTAGGTACAGGCAACAAACACAATGTCTTCTGTCATTTTTTTGTACAAAAAGTTTATTTCTTACTCAATCCATCCAGCCTTTCGGTGACCCTCAAACTCAAAGCTGACCAAAACCAGGCAAAGCTCAGAGAACATAATTTCCTAAGGCTGAGGCCACGATACAAGCGAGAGAGCAATATTGAGCATTAGTCTTCTAACTGGACGACCATGTTATGAGCTGTTCCCGCGCAGATCCATGGGTGTTACCAACTGAAATTCCCCAATTCTGAAATCAAATTGTATGTGATCCCCAAAGTTGGCCAATACTGAAAACAACCGCGGGGTTGTGGCATTTCAGACCATAATTTGAACAAAAATCCCATAAAGTTCCCACAACATGCAAAATCAACTTTTGTCATATTTTCTATTAATAAATAAGCACTCCATTACACCTTGAAGAAGAGTGAATACGGAAGATTTTTTGCTGTAGACTCGCGAATACGAAAATCCGTCATGGTACGGAACGATAACACCCATGCACAGATCTCACCAGCAGCAAGCGGCACAATACTTTCCAATGTTTCTTCTCGCTCATCGCTTGCGTCTCACTAGCTAGAGCCATCGCTCCGATCATGGCCACCCCAAACTGTATTGCTTGTAGCTAGCGTATTCTCTCACTTATCGCTCAACGCCGCTCGCTTGTATCTTTGCTAGACCTTCTTTAATAGACAAAATTCTCAGCAAGCTCTTAAAACAATTACTCAATTAATAGATCAGTGAGAAAGGAGAGAGAGAAGCGAGTGACAGAAAGAAAGAGTACATGTCCAGTTTAAAAGAAAGAAAGAAATAATAAAATCACTGACACAAACAAAACCAGAAGAAAACAAATTCCTTATCATCACTAGCATTACATATCATTTAGTTATCTTGCACTCTATATTGTATGGTGATGTAGTGTTAATGCCTTTAAGTAGCGATACTTACAATACATACATGGGTCTTCATAGAATAATGTAAACTGAAGTTGAAACATCATATTATGTCATACACAATGTAACAAATATGAATGTTGAGCCTAGAAGCAAAGTCCTATTATGCACATATTTAAAATGCTTGCATATCTTTTCATTGTGAAATTGTCAACTGCAACAAATGTGTATATATAGCCCTGTTAGAAAAAAGGAACACCATCATCTTCTGCCTTGCCCTTCATCATGGTTCTCCAATTTTCTATATTACAATTGAATGACTATAGTGTTGCTGGTTTTCAAACCCTGATTAGAATATCTAGTCTAGTTGTAAACTTATATGATTAATGAAAGATGTGTTTATGCCTTTGTCAGGCTTCACTCTTTCTCTATGTCAATATGCGGTGTTGTGTATGAAATAAAACTCACACAAAGTTAATGGATTCTTGCATAGCTCTAGGCCACAATGTGGCTTGTGGCATGAAACTGCTGTGGCATATGGTGTATTGTGCGACTTGCAGAAAGGAAAAGAGTAAAAATAGTCAGACATATTTCAATACACCAAAAGAAATAAAAACGGGTTTTAAAATGTCAAGGAAATAGAGTAGCAAGACAGCTTTAAAGTATGAAATCATAAGAACTAAGGTTGTCAGATAGTTGTAGCAAACATTATCACAAAAAAAACTGATGGGCCTATAGTGCGGAAAAACAAAGAATCTCAGAACACAGTCAGCAGAAAAACTGTGCTGTTCAACATATACAAATACGTACACAAACTCATACTGACAAATATGGAAACAGAAGAACACATAACAAATAACAAGAAAACAAATTGTCCTTTTGGAATAGATATTACATGAACAAATACTATTTATGCAGCATAAGTAGACAAATTGAAGTATTAAATTTATGAAATTATAAAACACACACAAACACAAAGAAATTCTACCACACAATAATCATAGAAAACAAACCAATGAATACTTCAGAGAGAAAAGCTCCAACCACGCACTATAAGCAAAAACCTAATGCATCCAGCACTGCTAGTTAGCAAAATACCATGATTATTTTTGATCTTCGGTAAAATAAGAAAAACATTTGTATGTCACATCTTATTCAGCAATGGGCAAAATTCTGACACAGAACGCAGAAATCTCCACTAATACAGAGTTAAAAAGGAAGAATATTATGAATTCTCAAGGCACATCAGGTTCAGCACTGATGATGAATTCGTGATAAACAAAACTGAGTACGCAAATAAAACAAGCTAAAATACAAGGAATCACTACCAAAAGTCTTTTAAAGTCAAGCATTATGTATCTGTCACCTGGAGAGAAATTGAATATACTCTCACTCTAAGCATAGACAGCCCTTTGTTCCGCAAGGAATCTAGAGGCACAAATCAGTATGTCAAGTCACTCTAAGCATAGATAATCAATGGAGCGGTCAATATTCTTCATCTTCCATTCAAGTTGACAATTCAAAAGCAGTAAATTGGAGCGTATACCCATTTATACCCAAGTATAACAAGAAATTAGAAAACTCAATTGGTCACCACATTTAGAGATGGCTTTGACACTAGTTGAAGATGGGTTATTACTTGACTTGACTTGTTCAATGCTTGAGGCCTGTTAAGGGTTATAGCTGGTCACTTCATCCAAGTGCTTGCTGTAAGCACAGATTATTACTACAATGTAGTACAATCAATAATCTACATAATCCATTTCAGCTTACAACTCAAAACATGGTAAAATGGTGTGTGAACTCATAAAAAAAGCTGAACAAAGATGAAATACAATTTGGATCCACACATCAAGATATGGCTTTGCCAATAATAGGAGTAAAGGACAAGAGAAGAATGGAGTAGGATTGTGAGAACATCCCTTATGGCAGCTAACATCCATAATGATTATGCCAACAGGGGATGGTGAGTTATCAAATGGTTAACAGCTTCACATGAAATGTTAATACAAACCAAAAAGGTCACTTTATTACTTTATCATAATACTGGGGCAAGGATTCTTTCAAAAAGAAAAAACACTTTACAAAGAGGTACAGCTAGTAGGAAGAATAAACATGTCAATGCTGAGCATGGTCATGGAGAGAATACATGAAAAAGGCACACTTTTGATTTACACATCGCGAAAAGACAATCAATCCATTGTTCAAAAGCTCAAAAGTCAATAAGCCAGTACACATACCAACATTTACCCAAAAATATTATACTAATTCTGACTCTCAGAAGAATCAAAATTGTATTGTTTCTAAGTTATTTTGATTACCAAATATGCTACGCTAAAAAGTATCTAGATTTCGAATAAAATCGCTCTTCAATGAGAAAGAAAAAAAAGAAATGTCAAGGGATAACTCAATTTTTAAAAGCTATATCAGTAAATAAACAAAAGAATAAATACATAGGTAAATATATTTTTTAAACAAATAAAATAAATTATGACACAAATAATGAGATATGATTATACAACCAAAACACACATTTAGGGCAAGAACAAGCATAAATAAAGACGTCTGACTCAAACCTGTGTTGTCTACAAGGGTATGACGTCGCTGATTTCATGCAATACTGGCACTGACATTCAAACTGATTGAAGATGTGATAGCACATGAAATCAATGTCAGAAGATAAAGTTGGTGTAAACACTTGGTTCGGAACAAAAACATACATGATTGGCACTCAGTAGAGACTTGAGACGACATCTGTCCAAGCTTTAAAATGCTTCAGCATTTCTGTGTTTCTCTGTGTTAGCTGTCCTTAAAGTGATCTTCAGGTGATCTATTTGTTGATCAAGTTACAACTGTTATTCAATATTTTTGTTCCACACAGAATCAAGAGGCATAAGTAATTTATGACATAATTTTAAAACAATTTTTGTAAATCAATGCATAAAAGCACTTAAAATATGAAATAAATGTCATCAATTTGATTTAAAATGCTGGTTAGTTTGGTAATCGTTGTATTCATGTCATCACTTAATCTGAATATTTTTAAAAAGCAGTTTTATCTAATGAACTGTTGTTGATCAGTGAATCTATTTTTGTTGTTTTGCAGTTCATCTACTTCTCCTTTTGCATTCTCGAATAACATGTATGTATTTACAACACAAAGTTGCAACAAAGTACACCAATAGAGAAGATTTCAAAATGGTTACCATAACAACAATACAATCACAAAGGTATCTTGGTCCCAATCTTCACAAACAATTTTGTCTCTATCAAATAACATCTTTCGTCTAATAAATTGATAAATGCACTCAGGGTCTAACAACCTCAACTCTAGTCTAAAGAATGGAAAAAGTGGGGGAATCACCTATCATCACCAATCATACGAAAGGATTTCTGTCGTTGGAAAGGTCATGTTATGACGATATGCCAATTCAAACAAATAAGCACTGAAAATACTCTACATAGTCATGGTCACAACTCAAAGCCGAAATAAAACTGGGATGTCCCCTTTCATGTGATGGGCAACAACTTGTTACTACATAGTTATACATGATGTCAAACCACACAAAGTGATGAAAGGTAGGCTACATGTGAAGAGAATACACACATTTTTGGGTTCAGATATATATTGGGTATGAAGTAGAATACAAGAGATTATAAGGGGGGTAATGTTTCAGTAAGATTTAGAACTGACAGTATATAAAAGTACAAGTCAATCAATAAGCTATGATGCATAATACAAAAAGTATGACAACAAATCTTTAGTAATCCCAAAAAAATAATCTGTGAGTAGAATGATAATCAAAGATTTAAAACACCACCAGAAACTATGAAATGCATCATCGGTTATCAAGCAACAATTAAAGCAACACATGCATGAGTAAGTCTGAGATTTAAATCCTGTCCTGTCAGAGACCAACATGAACACTTAATTAATAGTGTTGACAGAGGTGTAAAGCTCAACTCAAGATTCCAGACATCAAACATCAGCAGTGAATATAAAAGTAAAAAACTAAAGTTACTCAGCAAAAAGTACACAAGAAATGAGTGGGTGAATAACATAAATTTGTTTCGGTAGAACTAAAACACCAGCAGTAAATGAGCAAGTAATCTTTGAGTACCATCACAATATAAACACTACAACACAAATGAGTATGAACAGAAAGTTCAATAGAATTTCACATACAATGAAATCTAAATAAAATTGTTCTGTTGGTGTTGGAATCATAAAATATCCCAGGGTTAATTCGTAAACAACAAATGAACGCGGTTAGCTTTATGTCATTTTCTGTGAAGCTTTATATTTGGTCCAGGGGTGAGAGCAGAGGAGAGCCTGAAAACCTCAAACTAAATTATGTTTTTTTTTAAAGTTACCATGCCTATGGAAAATGGGTCAATACTTTCCTAATTATCCGCATTCTTCAAAACTGGAAAAACTTATTTTGCCAGCAGTTTTGAAAACCATATCTTCAGCACATGCCGGACAACTTTCGCCCTTGATTTAGTTGCTGTATTGATAACTATGTGCATAGAATGTGGATTATGTTAAGTGTAGACATTGATGGGAGAAAGGCATCACATATTTGTTCAAGTTATTAATCAACTGAACCTGTTGAAGTACACACTGACATGATATTTGTTTATTAAAACCTTCAAGACATGTTATGTAAGATTGGATAGAAAATGAAATCAATGACAAAATATAGAACTAACTTTACACAAGAAGGTTCCATTATATGATGATAGCAGTATCCATGCTGGTTAGTCAACAAAGCTTGTTTACAACTTGGTGGAATACAATTACAAACAGGAAATAAATAAATTAAGGTATAAACACAAATCACATTTAAGCCTATAATGTAAGGTACAAACAAAAACAATAAATTATCATTTAAGGTACAAACACTAATAATATATATGACTAAGGGGACAAACACAAATTTTGATTGTAAATATAACTAAGGGTACAAACACTAATTTTGATTGTAAATATAACATAGAGTACAAACACAACTAATAAATACACTTGGAAAGCACAAACACTAATAATAAATATAACTTAAGGTACCAACACAAATAATAAATATACTTGGAAAGTACAAACACAAATATGAAATATACTTGGAAAGTACAAACACTAATAATAAATATAACTTAGGGTACTAACACAAATAAGAAATACACTTGAAAGTACAAACACAAATAATACATATATTTGAAAGTACTA
>JAUELK010110409.1:0-11977 GCA_031471215.1 Gastropteron pacificum
ACAAACAAAACAAAAAGGTAGGCTGTTAGATTGTTACATTTTCTGTTTCATTCTGGTTCTTTTTCTCTCTGTTGTGTCTAAAAACATAAGTAGACCAACCGTAGATTCTGGTCCGGAGGGGTCTTGTGACTGCATTGCACAATTGCTCGAACGAGGGGCCAATTTGAGGGCCCTCCAGTCCCAGGTTGCAGAGCTAGACTGCCATGGCTCTGTAGGTCTATTAGACCATTTGAAGGGTGAATAACTCATAACTTGTGCCTGATCGCAACAAACAAAACAAAAAGGTAGGCTGTTAGATTGTTACATTTTCTGTTTCATTCTGGTTCTTTTTCTCTCTGTTGTGTTTAAAATAAGTAGACCTATTCATTATTTTAAAGTTTTTTTGCTTGCAGAATGTTCAAGTGCCTTGGCCACTTTCATCTTTGAGATTAGGCACTGTACATGTTGTGAAGGGCTTCAGTTGTCTTCATGTGACGCCATAAAGTGCTTTATTATAGTTATTATTGCTGAAAACACTGCTCTATAGAAGAGCTTATAATCTCCAATAATGTACAGATTGCTGATGAAAATGGATGGAATATGTGTGCATTGACTGATTGTGAAATTTGGTACAGAATTTTTCTGTTTTAAGACTTTGTGAAGCGCCATAGATAGAGCTCTCTCTCTCTTGGTTGACGTTTGATTCTAGCGCTATATAAATTCATTATTTATTATGATATTGTTATTACAGTAGTCACCGTCTAAATGGCCGGCCCTTGGGTGACAAGAAAAGCGTCCACTTAGGCGAAATCAGGGTACTTAGGGTTATGAAATAAATAAAGAATATTCAAGAAGGTTGCAGCCATTTAGGCGGAGCGGCCAAATATATGGAGGCCACTTAGGCGATGACCATTGTATTACTGTATTCATTTTTTCCCCCCAATTTTTCAGATTGCCTCGTCTGTGGACTCGCCCCCCATCCCAGAGAACCTGTCCCCGCCCATCCGTGACCTGATGCTGCGCTGTCTGGAGCAGCAGAGCTGCGACCGGCCCACCCCCAAGGACCTCCTCCTGCACCCCCTGTTCACGCAGTGTTTCACTTCACCGCACCACCACAAAGGCAGCTCTTTCCGCGCGGTCAAGACCTGGCCCAGTGCAAAGTGACACAAGGTAGGGGAACACAGTGGACTTGTCTTGTTACTTACCTTACTTACTTACTTACTTACTTACTTACTTGTGGCGGATTAGCTTAGTCGGTAGCGTGCCGGAATCCGGATCCAACGAATTCCGTAAACCCTTGGGAAAGGTTTTTTACCACCATTTCCTCACCCCTCCCAGGTGTAAAAGGGGTACCCGGCTATAGGCATGTTTCTGCGCCTCACAGGCTGCCTGTACTTATTTTGAATGTTTGTGATCTGTTATGTGTTGTATGAGTTAGTAGCCTGTCAGGGGAGTAATAGATGTAAAGCGCTTTGAGCTCTCAGGAGGAAAAGCGCTATTGAAATGCTGTCTTTACTTAATCCTCCTCGCTCCTTGAGGAGTATAGGGCCTGAACAAGAGCCGATTTTATACAGCCACCACATTCTCTCGCTCTACAGCAAGCTCAATGGGCTTTTCTGCATAGTAAAGCGCCGTCTTCGTTCTCTTGCGCATGTTTTGGTCCTCTTTTCATAAATTATGATTGCCATTTTGATTATCTTGCTGTTCCCAGGTTTTATAATTGGTATCAGATAATAGACAATGAAAGATTTGGTTGGTTTGCTAGTGATTGATGCCTGTGAGGCGAATGGACTCTTATGCCTGCCAATACATTTTATTTGAATGAGTCAGGCCTGTCAGTGAAGTGAATAGTGGCTAGCAATTTCAGCTTGCTATAGAGTGGGGTAATGCTCTACTTAAAATAATGTTATCTATCATTTTGATTCCTTAATCAGCTGTATAAGTTCTATAGGATGTGCACTCCTTATTTGTTGTGATATGGGAGACTGAAGGTGTCCTGTGAACTTGTTTGTACTTGTACATACTCACTTAGTTTTGTCCTAATATTTCCTTATTTCTCATTATGGTATGTGCTCAATTTTTCTCTAGGCCTACCCAATACACAGCAACTATTAACCAAATATATTACGTTCTAATCGATTTTAAAAAGAAAAAATGAACCTGAAGTGAAGACAACTTAAAGTTTTGTTCAACTGAAGATGAGATTGACTTACTGACTTACACAATATGCCTCTTGATTCTTTGAGGAACAAAGGGCCGCCAAGGATATTTATTAGTGCACTAATTTTGTTTGTTTTTGATTTCTGAATTCAACAGATAGTTCAGCATCTGATCCATTGCTGCTCAAGTTGATGAGACTTGAAAAGACTGAAGACAAAGCACACGCCGAGCCAAGGCATAGGAAGGTCTTCCAAGGATCAGCGTTCTAAGCTGATACATCTCTCTGATGTGGATTGACTTTGTCCTATGTTTAGCCGATAATAATATGCCAAAATGTTCTTTGTTGTTGAAAAGCCAAAGCAACGAAAACTTTAAATACTTGATTAATGTTACAGCTTTGTTGACACAGAATTTCATGGCAGCCTCTGTTGATGTCAAACTTACTTAATTACTCAGATCCTGTATACCTCATCTGCCTTTTGAAGGTACTTATGAAAACAACCAAGAATTGCCTTAAAATCCTCACTATGTTAATTATTGCCTTTGGAATTTAAACTTTCTTCCTGTTGGTTGTTGGTCAGTATTGCAAATCATATTTTCCCCCCTTCCTTTGAATCAAAATATTATATCTCTTTTACTCAATGGCAATGAAATAATGTTATACTCCATTGTTGACTTTAAATACTTAATGAAAAAAACAAAAGCCTTATTATTATTATGACATGGTTCATGCAGTCTTCCAAATCAGCATTGGCCGTGCTATGGTCATCTTGTTGCCCCAGCACATTGTCCCTTGACCACTGATTTTGTCTGTTGTGGGAACATCAAAGTGCCTACCTTTCCCTGAGATGGGATTGTCTACTTCAAGCAACAAAGAAAAAGTTTGTACGAGGAACTGACTTGTACTTACGTAATATGCTCAAGAAGGGATGGCGGCATCAAGAAAAGAGCTTACACGATGGACCGTTCCTTCTTTAGCATTGTTTTTTTTTTGAAACAAATCTTTTCTTCACAAAGAAAAGTTGGCAGGCAGGAACCTGCCACCCCGATGTGTTCATCCCTGGCAATTTCTTTACCTACTGTGATATCTACCCACCTGCAATGGGAACAGAACATTGCGCTCTGCTGGCAAGGTTTACATTTCGCTACCTATATAAGCCAGAGAGGGGACCAGTTTTGACCGCATCATCTCGATTGGAATCCACATTTACTTGTTCATTGTTATGATTTTTTTTTTTCTTCACATCTTTGTGCAATGTCAACATTTCAACTGCTTGAAATCGACTCGTATGATAGAATGCTTGACATTCGTATCACCTATATTTGTTTTCTTCTAAACAACTCCCAAAGACGTAACACACGAGAATTGAGACTTGTCGTACATAAATCACAATGATATCCTCAAAGGGATCATAATGACGAAGCTGCTGTCAGTAGCCTCAATCCTGGTCACTAGACAAATGTTACCTGCTGACTGTTTGTTGACTTCCACCTATCACGACAGCATTCTGATTGAATTGACGAATGTTAAAACCAATGTTAACCTCTTAACAACAAGCACACTCTTGGCTTGGGTTGTAGCAATGTCACCCAGGAGCCCTGATTGTATGTATGTTACCTCCAACTGTTCACTACTATCAATGTCACATTTTGTCACAGCATCGTCCGTCCATACTTTGATAAATTTAAACAGCTTTGCTATGATTACCATCTGTCGTTGTTATGACTTTCTTCAATCCTACAATCCTATCGCTTCTCACAACAACGATTTCAGTTATGACACCAGAGCGACGGATCAGAGAGTTGATCACAGTAATCAAAAGTCACCATCCTATTGAAGAAAAATAGAAGTATAATGTTTTCATGCCTCTTTCATACCTTGTTTTGAGACGTTTGAAAGAATGTTTTATTTTCTAGAATGGGACCTTGAGTGTCTGAAGAGAAAACAAATGATTGCTCTTTGAAGACGTTTTAAATGTATAATGTGACAAAGATTTTTTTGTAAGAGATTTGTTAAACTTCATGTTTTACAAAAGTGATGTCAATTATTTACAAGTATGCATTTAATTTAAGTTTTAGCTTTTACTTTTACAAGTTTCAGTGGAAATTAATATTGCACACATATCAAATCTACTGAAAACCGGTTGAAACTATTTGGATCCAGGACAAATCCCTGTTAGTGTCTCAAATTCATACACACATTATATCTTTACACTTGATTTCAAAATGAACTTTTTAACGACACATTTGTAACTATTTTTGTTTGCCACCGGTACTTATAAAATCCATAATCAGAACACCAAGTATGTATGCTTGTTTAATGTTAGTAGCGATTGTCGTGAAGAATGAAGAGGGAATGCCTTTTTTTATGTCTTTTCTTCTCTTTTTGTGTTGCTCTGTTATCATTTTCATGCTATCCATCGACCATACCTTGTGTATGTGATAGACGAGCGTCGTCTCAAGTTAGAAGGAAAAAAAAAGAGAAAAAAATGATTGTACGGATCTGTACATATTTCAGAACATGTACCTACTCTGGTGACATTCCAAACAGCCTTTCAGTCATAATATAACTATACAACTTTTAATTTATTCCTTGGCTGTACTATGAATGAGTCATTGCTCTTTTTTCCTTATGTTTTGTCCCTTTTCTCCCTGTAAATGTGTACAGTGTGTAGTATAGGCTTTACTGAGCTCTAGAATTCTGTTTTTCAGAATGGACTTTAGTTGTCTCAAGGAATACAGCTACAAACACATTCATTGTCCATGTTTGTTTTTACGTTAGTCAGACGAATAACGTCTGTAGTCAAATCATTTTTTTTAATGCACAGTTTTACTTTATAAAAGAAAAAACTCAGCTTGTATACGTTAAAGGTTGTGAGTATATCATCATCAAATTCTTCAATAGCATCAATAATGACATGTGAAACCATTTTTATGACAAAAAGGAAATTTACAGTAGGCCTATACGCTGCTGATGAATATGAATGCATGTAACTGTGAGTCCAGAAATGACATCACACTTGAAAAGGGAAACATGCTTTAGGGCAAACATATTTCTGATCATTACTACAGTATCTATTATCAATTTGAAAAGATCCCCATCCCTCCCCTACTCCAAGAAATGTCTTCCATTGTTAAAAAATGGCTTCCATTTGTAAACCTGTCGTGATTTGTTCAAGATGCCTACTTAGTGGGTCCCCCTATCCCATGCCAGGATTTTTGTTCCCCAAAATGTTTCTTTGATGTTTTACTTGGTGCCCTTTTGCACAAGACATCACAGTTACCCAATGGTCAAAACTTGAAACATGAAAAAATCATACCTGATTGAAACGATTTTCGATTACAGTTGGGGAGATGTTGAAGTCTTGATACCAGATTTCCATCTTGACATCAGACACTATTGTATCTTATGGATTTCAATGGTAGGCCCTACTTGAACTGACAATAGTATGAAATTGGCTCTACTTCAACGCCTTATACTTACATAAGATTAATGCTGTAATTTGTGTGGTCAGTTTTTGTTTTCCTGCTGAGTTCAGTATACAATGACGTCTATACATCCACATGCCTTCAACATCTCTACTACCACTACCACTGCTGCAACCACTAATGCTACTACAAATGTCCATGGGTGGATCATTATTGCAGTATCAGTACTTGAACTTGAACAGCCTCAGCTTTTAAAAATGTTGTATCCAATCACATGGATGATTTGTGTTCCCATTGAGAATGTCTTGAAAGCTTTTATTTTTAGTTCATGCTGGTTTCTGTGTCTTGTCTTTCATAATTTAGCACCTCTGTTTGATTAAGTTAAAGAATGCATTTTACAATCTGAATTAATTGGAGGGTACTTTTAGCCCCATCAATAGCAAGGAGATGATTAAAAATAAAGTAATATTTTTAAACTTCGCCTACTAACCTTAATCGAGTCACAAGTATTTTGAATTAATACCTCTATGTTATGTCTATAGGATATGTTAATGGCAGTGAGGCAGACCATCCTGGTTCTGCACCTGGGGACTACTTGCATTGCTGCGTCACAAAACATACAAAAACTTGTGCAGATTTGGAAAAAAAATACTGTCATTTACAAAATAGAAACATTTACACAGTAATTGGAAAGAAGGGATAGTTATTATTAAAACTATTTACAATTATGACCCAGGTTTTAATGGCTAGTGTTGAGAATCTTTTTCTTTATATTGGGATGGGATTCAAAACAAGAAATATAATTAGACTTTTCTTTAAAAAAAAGAAAGAAGGTAAAACAGGAAAGAAGAGTGAAGAACACAAATTTCTGATAAACGTTACCGGGTATGAGCTTACCCCTCTTGCCAAGATTCCAAAGTACAATATTCAATAGTACATTCTCTTTCAACAAAATGAAGCAGTAGGAGTGAGTGATACTGAATACAGTGTAATACAAACATATTTTTAAAAGTACTGATTAAACAACTCCTAGCCCTGTTGTTATCTTCCCCCAATACTATAAAGGTACAAGCATCTATTGACTCAAAAGTTTTGTGTCAATGAAGTTAAAGAAAACTCTTACTTCTCTGAGAGTTATCTGATTTGCAGTGACATTTCTTTCTCTAGTATTAGTATTAGCAAACCCTTTTGTCTCCCTTACCATTTCTGACAACCCAGTGCCTCCCTCTACAAAGTTACTGGTCATGTACCAACACCGTGGTGTAGAGCCCCCCCCCCCCCCCCCCCCCAGGTGTAAATGTCTCACATATCATATCTCAACATGGCAGGCAGTGATCATTTTAGTTCCTGTAGTCAAATAAATTAATTTTGATTTAAAAAAATGCCTGTTTCTGATTTATCATTCAGATGTTTCTGTCCAATGTCATTTTGTTTGTTTGTTCGTCTTAGCTGATAATTCAGTAATGATAATGTATTCCTTATTATAATTTTAAAAGTCTTATGGTGCAGACACAGTGCATTCATCTTCCCAACTTTTTTTGGGGGGTATCATGCTCGTGTCCCCTTTTTTGGCGAGAGCTGATCTTAGTCTATAGGAAATGCGTTACACGCGCCACAGGGGATCCACCTTTGATCACGCTTTGTTCACTCTCCCACATTTTAGGGATGTGCACTTGAGGTCTGTCCTTAAATTTCACTCACCTTCCTTTACCTCCCTTGCTTGCTGTGTCATTGTGGGCCCCAGCAGCGCTCAGTACAGTTCAGATTATGCGCAATATCGTCGCCTAAACAAGAGTGAACCACTGTTTCCTCACGTCCCTTCACTTTCGCCTTCTTTTTTTGTAGGTGGCGAGTGGGGGTGAAAGAAAGGCGAATGCACTGTGTTTGCACCAAAAGTATTTCAATTTTTTTTGTAGCTGATAATGATGAAACAAAATTCAATATTATATTATGGTCTCCACTGTAGACTATTTGCAGAGTCATTATCCTGATATGAAAATATCTCCTCAACCTGAATTACTAGTGGGTTGTCCAATATCTTGATGGTTCTTGGTCTTGGGCTCAATACAGCTTGTGGTTGTGTAAGAGGAAGTTTGAAGTGGGTGGGAGAGACCTTGTTATCAGTGGAATGATATCTGCTAAAACTACAATGTATAGGTGTTTGTGTTATCAGTATCAATCAGTATCAGTCAAGTGTATTGTTATGAGGCACAAAGTTATGAGTTATTCACTCTTCAAGTGGTCTAATACTAATAGACCTACAGAGCCATGGCAGTCTAGCTCTGCAACCTGGGACTGGAGGGCCTTCAAATTGGCCCATTGTTCATGCAATTGTGCAATGCAGTCACAAAACCCCTCAGGACCAGTCGAGTCTATAAATGTCTTCCAGGGCTTTTGCCTTGACAAGGGTAAATTCAACCATCAAGTATTTGAGTTTGGTATAAATAGTAAGCCTTATTGATGTGCCGCATGTCTTTGTAATTGAGTCTTGATGTATGTCAACGTTAAAACAGTGGTAAGAAGATCCTGCAATAAGTGGTACCTACATATTCAATTGAGACTTTGAATGGATAGCCATATAACATAAACTGCTCACTCAAGCCAGTCTCCAATAGATTTTGAATTTGTGTTGGTCGGTTGATGAAGGTCAAACAAGTTAACCCAACGTATCAACAATTTGGCCACCATGATTGAGTTTGTTAAATTGTTAAAAGTGCTAGGTTGTTGACCTGCATACAAAGGACAAAGTCTCATTAAGTCTTTGTAAGTACCAACAACAAAGACGAAAACCCCACTGATAATATTATTAGATAACATTTATATAGCGCAACCCTGCAACCACACTCACAGCAAGCTCAAAGCGCTCTATAGCTGCTATGATGACCCTGACAGACCGGATTCACTTCATAGCTTTTGCAACTCAACCTCCTGGGAGGCACACTGTAGCGGCAGTGCTGCCTGGTCAGCGCCCATCAAACCAAGATACTGACAGGATGTTTCACTGTGTATAGTCGCGGGTACCTCTCTTTTCCCCCTAGGTGGGGTAAGAAGATGGGAACAGGATATACGGGACTGGCTGGGAACAACTACAAAAGTAGGCAGAATAGCAAGAGACAGAATGTTGTATCGCAGGGGCGGGAGGGTTCTAGAGGACTGGCTGATACAGAGAGAGAGAGGGGTTAAAGTTAAAGTGAAAGACAAGTGTTTGGGGTGCATATACCCACATTTCATATGCACCCCAAACACTTGTCTTTCACTTTAACCCCCCTCTCTCTCTCTCTGTATCAGCCAGTCCTCTTGAACCCTCCTGCCCCTCCGATACAACATTCTGTCTTTTGCTATTCTGCCTACTTCTGTAGTTGTTCCCAGCCAGTCCCGTATATCCTGTGACCTTCATATGTACATGAAATATCTAGTTCTTACGTGGATGTCATAAAAGCAGAACACACCCACATGCACACAGGAAACAAAGAAATAAAAACTGCAACACTTCAATGTGATAATAAAAAAAAAGCTTTATTCATGAATTACTTTGCTAGAATTGTGAATTGATAGAGCCAACTTATTAATTGCTTCTTTCACGGGTTTTATCAGCCAAAATGTATGTATCTGTAGTAGTAAATACAACAAAGAGTCTAATAAAAATGCAATGCTGGGCAGTAATGAGACGCTATGGAGGGAGCAGAACATAAGCTTGTAAACATTATGTAGACCAGTTTCACTTTAAATCTAACATTGTTGGAGAAAAAAACAACAAAAAACCCCCAACATAGAAATGTGCAAGTGAGTATTTGAACTTTCTAATGCAGTAGGTTTAAAAAAAAGGAAAAGTGTATCATCACAAACCTGGACAATAATACATACTACACAACAATAATACAATATTGAGAGTAACAACTTGTGTAATTAAATGGGGTGTTTAGATGGACAACCGAGTACAACAGGGACATGATATTGTGTCATCCCAAAACAGGAGCCAAACACCTCAATAATCTCTAGGAGTAGAAGTTGAAAGACAGCCTCCTTCTTTACAAAAGATAAGTAGAAAATAGAAAAAAAAAAGAAGTAAAAGTAAAAAGACGTGTGGTACAAAATTCACTCCTAGATGTAGATCAGTCCAGGGTTTTCGTGACAAAAGGAAAAATAACGCCCATGAATACAGGGATATAGTAGAAGTAGATGGAATAAACCTGTATCACATTAAGTATGGCAACTAAACACTTTGGGATGGTATCCAAATGTAACAAGAACCAAAATACTAACATTAGTAACATGAACAAACCAAGAAAAAAACAGCTAACATTGAATCTGTGCACATAATTTCCGCTGCAAACAAGTCCTCAGTGACCAAGGTGAGTAGTGTTCCTGGTCAGTACTGTACAGGAAGAAGCATTGAATGGAATAACTTGGATCGACAACAGCAATGATTTAGTTGACTTTGTTGAAGAATTCTTTGCTGCCCTTGGGGTCTGGCTTCATGGTCTCCTTGCCGGGCTTCCAGCCGGCGGGGCAAACTGAAACACACACATACAGCGACGTCAATGACAATGTCAATAGTCATGGTAAGTAGTAAATGGTAAGAAGACCAAAAGAACCAAACCAAACCAACAAATGAAACATACACAGACAGCGACATCAATAGTCATGGTAAGTAGTAGTAGTAAGACCAAAAGAACGAAACAAAACAAATCCAAACCAACAACTGAAACCTAGACAGCGGCGTCAATAGTCATGGCAAGTGGTAGTGGTAGTAAATTAATGGTAAGAAGACTAAGACCAAAAGAACCAAACAAAACCAACAACTGAAACATAGACAGACAGCGACATCAATGTCATAGTACCAACCATAAGTGGTAAGACCAAAAGAACCGAACCAAACCAAACTGATGGCAAAAACTTTACAAACAAACTTAATCACACCACAAAAAGCATGCCAGAACTATACAAACGAACTGAAAATACCAAGGATATTCATTGATGAACCATTACTTAAAAGCATTGTAAACAAAAGAGGGGAATTGAGATACCTGTAACTGTAACCAGAAGTATGATAATCTACATCTGAATATGATGTGGTATATATACATTAGTTGTCTTTCTTCCTTTCTTCCCTCTATGAGATTTGAAAAATGAGCCAACAAACACAGACACATTGAGCAAGCAATGCTACATCATCTGTCTAAACACATATGTCATCATAAGCATACATACTAGATGACATTTCAAATATTATTCAGATTGCTATCGAGTCGAGTAAAGATTCTTATCTATTGTAATGGCAGTTGAAGAGGTATACTGAAGTACATGTATACATGTCGAAGATGGAATAAAATAATAAAGACTGAGTCAACAAGAGCCAAAAGCAAATAAAATGGTCGGTAGCATGCCAGACTCAGGATCCAACGACCTCGGGTTCGAGCCCCAACTGGAGCGAGTTCCGTAAACCCTTGGGAAAGGTTTTTTACCACCATTCCCCCCCCCCCCCAGCTGTAAAAGGGGTACCCGACTATTGGCATGTTTCTGCGCCTCACAGGCTGCCTGTACTTGTGTTCATTGTTTGTGATGTGCTATGTGTTGTATGTGTTAGTAGCCTGTCGGGGGAGTAATAGATGTAAAGCGCTTTTGAGCTCTCAGGAGGAAATGCGCTATATAGATGCCATCTTTTACCTTCTCCGTGTTTGTCTGTGAACTGGAAGGCTTGCACTAGACGCAGGGTCTCGTCCACTGATCGGCCCACGGGCAGGTCATTGATGGTGATCTGACGCAGGATGCCCTTGTCGTCAATGATGAATAGACCTCTGTGGGACAAACACAGGGACAACATGGGTAACAACCATTTGTAAAAATATGTAACCAAAAGCAGAAAAAGTCCAGCAGCCTCCCCTGTTATTGAAAATTGAGTGCGTGTCAGTGTGACTCATAATCTATGGTCGCTGCATTATCTTGTCATTCAGAATTTTGTTGTTCTAAGTCTTGTATTTCCTTTATCAATTGTTTAAAATAAATG
This sequence comes from Gastropteron pacificum, assembly GCA_031471215.1. Lineage (NCBI taxonomy): Eukaryota > Metazoa > Mollusca > Gastropoda > Cephalaspidea > Gastropteridae > Gastropteron > Gastropteron pacificum. The sequence continues at coordinate 11,576 of JAUELK010110409.1, forward strand.
AAATGTTGAGACATCTAACATCTTCCTCAATCTCAAGCCCTAAAGTGGAGGAATGAAGGCCACTATGGCAAAGAAAAGTTTATTTAAACTTAACCAGACTGAGACAGATACATGTTTATTTAAACCAGACTTTGCTGAGTTGGCTTGTATAAGGGGAAAAAAGGGTCAGAACGAAAGGTTTCTTTTGAAGCGATATATTTATCTTTTGAGTTGTCTTATGTTCTACTACTTCCACCACCACCACCACAAGCACTACTACTACTATTACTACTACTACTACTACTACTACTACTACTACTACTACTACTACTACTACTACTACCATCACTACTACTACTACTACCACTACCACCACCACCACAACTACTACTATCACTACCACCACCACAACCACAACTACCA
>JAUELK010110520.1:0-11975 GCA_031471215.1 Gastropteron pacificum
TCATCAAGCCTGATTCATTACCCGTAAACAGCACTATTTTCTATGTAAACAAACGGGAAGGCAATTCCCAAAGAGCGTCTCTATAGCCTATATCTAGATCTAGAATCTTTATATAATAGATCTAGATCTAGGACTATTGTTATTGACATTGTAAGATGTGAAAATAGAATTAGGCCTACAACACAACAAAGCATATTGGTGAATGTATTCGAAAACATATGATTCATAAGCAAGTTGTACTCAAACAGTAAAAAATCGATCATCATACCGATGCTCAATTTTTCACCCGGCTCTGGATTAAATTAAACGGACGCAAAAAAATCTGAATGATGAACCAGCCAGAAGAAGATCTCCATACGTTTTTTCTGGATCTCGTCAGCTCCTATACCCAAACTCAGTTGAGTCTGGAACTGGAGTTGTTAGTGCTAGCTAGATCTAGATCTAGTGCTGTCTCACCACTCCTCCCTTCGGCTAATTCGAGATGGAATGCTCAGTTAGTTAGGCAGGCTTGGCAGGCAGGCCAATTCAGCACTATTCTAGACATGGAAAAAAAAAAAGACATGGAACCTAATCTAGACCTATACGTCTTGTCTAGCTCTATCCTTCTATATTTTAATCAAGTTCAAGATAAGAGATATTTATCTCTGGATCTAGAGAAGTTACGAGAACTAAAACAGAACGATGTGTTGTGTTGTCTGCTGCTGGCTGCTTTTACTTTTAGTTGTTAGTAATGTTGTAATGTTGTTGACGTGACGTGTTTTGTTTCCGGTTAGAGAGGGGCCGTAATCAAGCCATACCGTACTTGTTCGTTTCGCTTTCATTTTCAAAACTTGTATAATGTAGTGTTCTTAGTTGACTTTGGAGGCCATAGCCATTGCATCACAAATTAATATCCTAGGCTATATCTCATTACATGTTCGAGTGAGTTTATTAATTAGTGATTATTAAAGAAGGTGTGTCTGAACCCCCTTCTACTAGTACTAGTAAAGGCCCTACCATAAGGAATGCAAAGGTTTGTTCTCTTCCAAGTAGCTCACTAAGTCAGTATTTTCGGACCACTTTCTCAAAGATCTTTATTAAGTGTGATGTGAGAGCTACTGGTCGATGTTGCTTGGGTTGTCCCCTGCTGCCACCGTTATGTATGGAGGTCGTGGTTGCAGATTTCATGATACCTGCTATTTTCCCATGGTCCAAGGATTTCCTCCAGATCACAAAGAGTGGTCTTGACAGGGTGTCCTGTTTTTGAGAAAGAGGGCAGGAAAACCGTCCGGTCCAGCGGCCGATGATGGGGAGAGTTCCCCTATAGCTTCTCTTATGTCGTCTTCATCAAATGGTATGTTGCTCAATCTTGGGCTGTCTACCACTTCATCTGGAAAGAGTGATGTTGCTGTTGTCATTGGCTCCTTCGGCTGACTGAATACGGACTCATATTGGTTGGCCAGTATGTTAGCCATTTTCTCAGGGCTGGTTACAGGGCAGTTGTTTTCATCAAGCAGTGGGCCTATACCAGTGTTGAGCTTGCTATATTTCTTTGCATAGCTGAATAAGTATTTGGTGTTTTTCTTTAGGTATAGCAGACACTGCTTTCAGTTCACTTTCCTTTCCTTCCTTGTCATAGGACCGTTTGAGAGACTTCTCTATTTCAATGGCATCCTTTCTGAATTTTGCTCTTCTGCTTTCAGAAGTTGTATGAACTAGTTGTTTGTTAATCCGACTTCTTCTTCTCATGAGATTTCTGCGTTCTCTCGGGATTGTATTTTTTGGCCCAGTTTTGTTCCTCCTCAGCGGTACATGGACTTTAGTAATCGATGTACAGAAGTCAATGAATCTTGTCAACATTGAATCTGGGGGCAAAGAACGAAATTCAGAGGCTCAATCATATTGACTGAGTTCTTTATTCATTTCCTGCCAGTTTGTATCATCACTGAAGAAGTTAAGGTGATTGAGTTTTGTTTCTAGGCTGTTTGTGGTCAATTGTTCCTCGCTATGGCCCTGCGATTCAGGTCTGTACGAGATGAGTCCTTTAACAATCAGGTGGTCAGAGAAGATTGTTTCTGAGCAACTGTAGCTGTGAAGAAGATCAGGATTGTTTGTAAAAAGAAGGTCCAGGGTGTTGCCATGTCTGTGGGTTGGTTTCTGGATGAGCTGTGTCATGAAAAGTTAATTGGCAATATCCAGTAAGTCCAACAGAAACAGCATAGTTTGTTCATCTCTGAAGGCCCCTGATCTTGTTGATCCTGTTAGCTACACTGCATGTGGCAGGTTGAAGTCCCCACACCATAGAATATCCGGAGTGGGGATACTCAGGTTGGAGTATGTGTTTCTCAGACTGTCGAGCGCATATCTGAATTAAATACTTGTCGATCAATGACCTCCTACCAAGTCATCGGGTTGACGATATAGGTTAACAAGTTAACAAAACAAATTTCTTCTTCTTCTTTCTTCCAGTTTTGACTGCAGCCTAGTGGTTGGCCCTAAATGTACTCATCATAGTTAGTTCTCAAGGTCACACACCTGAGTTTAATCTTTAAGAGGTTGGTATTTGTAGTGTTTTAAAGTTCATTTGACATACTATTCCAAAGTCTAATAGCGGAGGGGTAGAAAAAATGTAAATGCGCGTTAGTTCTGGATCTTGGTATAAATAATGTCGATCCCTGCGATCTTGTTCTTTGGAAATTATTTAATTTTAAGTCTTCTGTTGGGATCTCTACATCTCCATATCTGGCTTTCTGGATACAAATTATTTTCTTTCTAGCTCTCCTCTCCACCAAGGGCGTCAGCTCAAATCGTTTAGTATGGCTGTTGTATTAATGTTACGATCATAGTGACCGGTGACCCACCTGGCTGTACGCCGTTGTATTCTTTCTAGTTGCTTTTGTTTATTATGTGTGTACGGGTCTCAGACGCAACCGCTGTAACCGATGACTGGCCTCACATACGTTTTATAGCATTTAGTTTAGATGGTAGGCAAGATGATGTATGTCTTTTTAAGAACCATAGCCGGTGATAGGGCTATTTCTTTGTATTCGCTAGCCTGAAAGGAGTTCACGTAGGCCTACAATGATGGGAAGAAATGGAAATCAAGGAAAACAGCCGGTGTTTAGAATAATATGTCGCTTTTATTTGCACAATTACTGATGCCGATGACAAAGTCATTGATAATGTACCCCTGTAAGTCACATACTAAAAAATACATCTGAGTCATAGTCACCTAGAATATTCATAATGAAAATATTGATGAAGCTGAGATCTGTTGTCAATGTCAATGTAAAGATAAATGATGGCACCGCTTTGAAACCAGATCTTGAACATGTGTTAGTAGGCCCAAACTAAGAATGTCCAATAAGTATTTTTAAATGCTCAATGATAGGCATACCCAGTACTTGAGATCGACGAAAGAATACCAGTACCAGTGAAGTAGGTTTATCATATCTCGACGTTGTTATTTAAAAGAAAAGAAAATGACTATCTTATGTTTAGCTTTGTCTCTTGTTTGAGCCGTTCCTTGATATCAGAGAAGTCAGTCTCATAAAGATGGATAGGCCCTACACACATTATTCTTTATTTTAAAAAAAAGGCTAACTAGAGGTCACGTGATCAATCTATGTTTTATCTCTATAGACATAGTCATACAAAGTAGCCTTCCACAAAGATGGTCCCTCATTCGATAAGATGTCAATACAAAACGAAAATGATGATTCTGTGAAATAGAGCAAGGCTGATTTTACAGCCAAATGTGTAAATAGCTTAGAAGTATGGTTTAGTAGAAATTTGTCTGGCAATGTAGGCCTAAGTAAACGTGGAGTGATATATGAATGGACTTGGTAAACATGTCATTGTGATGTAGAGTTGTTTGTTATCAACACAACCTGATGATCAAAGTGTTGATGTTAAGCAAAGGTGAAATGTTAAGGCAGTCACAATTAATCAACATACCACGATGAAACAGTCATTTCTTCCAAGCTTGTTACGTGGAATATGTTCAGGATAAAAAAGCAATGTATTTGTATACAAAGTCAATGCTTGAAATATCCCTGTGGTGAATAATGAATGGTGTGGTATGAATCAATGTCCCTTGCCACTATAAACATGTTGATCAAAAAGTCATACTGTGTACTTATGTCACACAGATTAGATGGTTCAACAAAATTCACTGTCGATGACACGACAATGTGGGGATTGAAATAATAAACGATGGCAAGTCATGTATTCAATCAACACTTAAATCAATGTATGTAGTGTAATATGGAAGAGAAGACGGAACATACGCATGTGTTGACACATTTCACACCATAATTGTAATGTGACGTACTAGGTTTGTTTGTTTTGTTTTGTTTACGTTGCTTTGATATTACTTTGTTTGTTTTATTTGTTTTCTATTATTTGTTTGCTTGTTCATGTTTTATTTTTGTTTTGTCTTTGTTTGTTTCATTTATTTGTTTTGTTTTGTTTTGTTCGTTTCTTGTCTTATTATTTCTTTGTTTTATTTGTATGGCTTTGAGTTTTGTTGTTTAGGTTTGCTTCTTTTTTCTACGTGTGTTTTTTTTTGTCTTTGTTACTTGTTTTGTTTACTTCTTGTTATGTGTTTGTTTGATACATGTCTTTGTTTGTTTGTATATTTTGTTTTGTGTTCAGTTTTTGTGATCACCACATCTTCATGAATCATATTTGGTCATGCAAAACGATTTCTTATCGTGTCTCTGTCTGCCTATTTAGAAATAGTGCACACGAAACGGGAATGTTTAACATTACTGTATATTGTGTACGCGCACTTTTTTTATGAATGTGTTTTTATTTAAGTGTCTGTGTGTGTGTGTGTGTGTGTGTGTGTGTGTGTGTGTGTGTGTGTGTGTGTGTGTGTGTGTGTGTGTGTGTGCGCGCGCGCAATATGCTGAAGATTCTGAATAAATACATGTATATCAAGCTTTCGTGTGCACGATTTCATGAGGCCTCCGTCATGACGTAATAATAATTCCACCATTCTGTCTCATGATAGCGTTGGATGGTTTGTCTTTGTCTACATTGTCTCAGCCACAGAGACATTCCTAAATGGTGCACCTTCTTCCCACACTGGTACACAAACAATCTCCCTTTCTTTGTACACTCACTATCGTACGGTAGTTGCAATCCCCCCCAAAATAATCAATTTGCTTTCTTCGGCTTTTTACGTTGCCTTTCAACAGCCTTTTTAGCAGCATTTTCAGTAGCCTTTTCAGCGTTTAGCTGCTCATTGGCTTTGTCTTTCTGTTCACCAGGCATGGAGAGGACGTTGACCAAGCTTGGCTGCATATTTCGCAAGGTGCCATCGCTCAACCACGGCCCTTCTGTGACGAAGTCTTTGTACGTCATGTGCTCCAGATTTTCCCAGTCTGGATAGACGTCACCTGAATCTCTGCTGTAGATCTCGTGGTCGTACATGCTCTGAAGTGCGTATCCCTTGCGCTCCCACCACTCGGGTGTCTCGGGATACAAGAGCGGGGGCCGAGGCTGCATGCTGCCCAGAACAGGATGCTCGCAGATCAAGCCTAGTTGTCTGGTCAGTGACCACGCGTTCTCTCCACAGTGCTCCTGTTAGGGAAGATTACATCAATCATATAAATAAGCGTAGGCCTATTCTACAAGAAAGAAACCGCAAAACAAACGTGGATTATTGTATTACACGGTGCTACGCTACAGGACAAATCTGCAAGGTTTCACAGTGGACATAGAAAAATGGGCAAATGGGCTTAAGGTGGAAAAGAGAGTTCTTGGGATTGCAAATCCTTAGAGGCTACATTGCTCCTAGTGATCTGGTGGTGAAGTGGTCAGTGCGTTGGCCTCACGAGTCATAGGTCCGGGGTTCCACCACCAGGTGTTCTCTTGGAAAAGGTAGTTTGTCACGACTTTCTCACCTCACCCAGGTGTAAAATGGGTACCCGACTATAGACAGTGAAAGATCTTGTTAGTTTATTGGTATGAGCACCAGACGCCGAGCAAGACATCACTACCAGTATGCCTCCCAGGAGGTTGAGAAGGCTCTGGAATGCATTAGGTCTGTCGGGGTACTAGTGTCTGTAAAGCGCTTTGAGCTTGCTGTAGAGCGGGGAAAGGCGCTATATAAATGCTATCTGTCTGTCTGTCTATCTGTCTGCCTGTCTGCCTGCCTGCCTGCCTGCCTGTCTGTCTGTCTGTCTGAGAGTCTGTCTGTCTGTCCCCCTGCCCGCCTGCCTGCCTGTCTGTCTGTCTGTCTGTCTGTCTGTCTGTCTGTCTGTCTGTCTGTCTCTCTCTCTATATATATAAATATATATTATGCTTTATAGAGACAGGTCCTAAATAAATAATTATGATCTTGCCCATTATCTTATTTTCAGTGTTTTTGAATGCTGCCGATCAAGAAACAACAACAGCAATTATATTTCAAAGGAAGTCGCACAACGGCTCTGTTTAAAAAAAAAGACCACAACACTATTATTGCTATGATATTAGTTTATGTGTCTTTGCTCGCCTCAGAACGTCATCCATCATTTAGGGGCTTCGCTTTATATCATAGCATATATATTGGGTCAGTCTTATGTACCTCCTTTCCAACGATTCGTGCTCAGTGAAAGCGTGTAGGTCTATTCATTCATATAGTGTTTGGTTCGTGAGCCACACATAACATGACGACCCGTCCTTTCTATTGGCAGGCTTTATCTGTCATACTATGACGAATAAGGAGTTGGGCCTTATCCGTCATACCCATAATGACGTCATACTGTGACATTGTAGCCTTTCCCTCCCTCTTACACCCCCTCCCCCCCTCCCCTTCTATTGTATTTGATGTAAATCTTCAAGAAAGGTAGCAGGCCCTACTTACAGTTGTTGGTTCTGGAGGATCTATGTACCATGAATCTGGTTCATAAGATTGTCTTTGTTGCATTTCTTGGAGCGATCTAAGAGGTTCATGTTCGTACAGACCACGGCGGGATTCATGACGTTCATCCCAACTCACGTCTTGTTGTGTTGATCCAGGTTCATCTCTACTCACGTCGTCTTGTGATTCTCGAGGTTCTTTGCGAGATTTTTTATGAGATCTTCGACGGGCTCGGGATACATGACCTTCGTCTCTAAGAAATTCTCGTTGTGATTCTTCAAATTCCCTTTCATAACGTTCCTGACTTGATTCACGACGGTGAGAATGTCGACGCGATTCACGACGTTCGAAGAATTGAGAACCACGACGCGATTCACGACGTTCGTCGAATTGAGAACCACGACGCGATTCACGACGTTCGTCGAATTGAGAACCACGACGCGAATCACGACGTTCGTCTAATTGAGATTCTCTGCGCGATTCACGACGTTCGTCGAGTTGATGTCGTCGACGCGATTCACGACGTTTGTCATCGTCGAAATGTTGGTCATCTCGGGTCGAAAGTCGGCCTGATCCATGTTGGTCATCTCGGGTCGAAAGCCGGCCTGATCCATGGTGGTCATCTCGGGTCGAAAGTCGGCCTGATCCATGTTGGTCATCTCGGGTCGAAAGTCGGCCTGATCCATGTTGGTCATCTCGGGTCGAAAGCCGGCCTGATCCATGGTGGTCATCTCGGGTCGAAAGCCGGCCTGATCCATGGTGGTCATCTCGGGTCGAAAGTCGGCCTGATCCATATTGGTCATCTCGGGTCGAAAGCCGGCCTGATCCGTATTGGTCATCTGGGGTCGAAAGTCGGCCTGATCCATATTGGTCATCTCGTGTCGAATCTCGGCGCCATCCACGATGATCGTCGTCGTAGTCATCATCTCGTTCATTCCAACCATATCCTGAACCGTATGATTGATCGTTCAATGAGTCACTCGATAGGTTGGATTCTGACCAGTCATCGTCACTATAATCTCGCCGTGTCTTTCTCATAAGCGGAATATTTTTTCTTGGTTGTTGTCTCTGCTTTTTGGGTCGTTTCTTCGACACAGCTTCCCTATGAGGTTCGTCGAACTGAAAATGAATTATAATATCAGAGGCGATTAAAGAGACTTCTCAATAGGAAGATCCGTCATTATTACATGATATACATATACAGTGCGATTCAACCAAATGTATAAAAGAAAATAAAAGATAAACAACGAAATCGATACGAATAGGCCAACTAAACATACAGGCAAACAATCAGACAGTGTACTTACTTGTGGTGTAACATCTTCTACTGTAGTGACAGACTTTGAAGGAGCCGAAGGTCTTTTGAAGAATTTCCTGTACTTGCTCAACTGTGCTCGAACACATTTCCGTCGTCTCAACACCTTTTGTTGTTCTTCATCGTGTTCCAGACTTGCCACGTCGAGGTTCTATGAAGAGAAGCGGAAATGTTTACACCTGCTCTCCACGATCATCCTAGCAGAGTTTTATTAGGTAATGATTACAAAGACCACACTTACTAGCTCTAGGCTAACTTCAAACATGTGGAAATGTGTATGTTATATTATATACACACAGACTCGATCGTGTTAAGACCTCAAAAGATTTACTTTGTCCACTTTAGCCCACATGCACAACCTGTCAGAATACTGCTCAACGTTTGTACGTTTTGTGATGTCAAAACCTTGTTTGACTTAGAATTCCAAAACTTGTTTAAGTAAAGGAAGTTTAAAGCTTAGGCTTGTGCTCAGTATTTTCTAGGCAAATCAAAATGAAGACAATGAGAGTAAAGAAAAGAAAAGACAAGACAAGGATGTGGCGACCGACCTCAATGTAATATTTCTTTTGTTGGTAGTAGACTCTGTTGTTGACATGATGGTACAACCAGTGTGCCATCCAGTCAATGGGATCTGGAGGTTTGATTTCCACAAGCTCTTGCAGGCACATACTCAATGGCCATGAAACCGCGGATTGGAGGTATGCGTTGGTCATGTTGGAGATTAAGCTGAAAGCAAGCAGATGCATAGTCAACTGCCCCCCCCCCCCCCCAAACGATGTTTACCAGGTTCTCTTATTCTGATCAGCTGATTGATACTGACTGCAAGTACATGTACAGGATATGTTAGTGTAGGTAGGTCTACTCATCTCTGACTTACCTAGATATCTAGATCTAGATCAAACAAATTGTGACAGCTATGACGATCTAGATACAAAAGATAGGCCTTAGCTCTTTATGAAATCAATTAAGAAATAGATGGACTAGATCTAGCTAAATTAGGATGTGGTTCTGCACTTTGGTACCCTATCCCACTCTGTACCAAAAACTCTACTTAGATCTAGAATCTACCATGGACGCAAATTGCTTGATCTTTAATCTTCAGACAAACAAATGCATGCGTCAATAAACGTTATGGTTATTATGGTACATGGGAGGACTCCCAAGCTTTGCCATTAGGCGGTCAGGGTGGGGTTCCCCTCGATCAGGGGGTTAGGGCGGGGTTGGGTTCCCCTCGATCAGGGCGTCAAGGTGGGGTTTATTCTCCTTATTTAGGGGATCAATGTGGGGTTCCCACGATCAAGGGGTCAAGGTGGTATTTAACCCTTGACCAGGGGGTCAAGGCGGGATTCTCCTCGTTCTGGGGGTCAGGTTGGGGTTTCTTCTCCTCAATCAGGGGGGAAAGTTTGTTTGCTTTGCATGTTTTGTTGTTGTTGCTATGTTCATTATATACAACAACGTTTTACAAAAAAAAGATAAAATATGTAGATCTACATGTAGATGTAGATCTAGATCTACATTTGCCTGCGGCCTTTTAGTGGTTGGCCCTACATTTGCTCATAGTTAGTTCACAAGGTCACAGACCTGAGTTTAATCTTTAACTTTAAGAGGTTGGCAGGGGATCAGGTAGGGGATGAGTAGCGGCTATGCTGACAAGTCATTATTCACCTTATTCATCTTACCTTATTGGCTTGATCTTTGATCTTCAATTTAAGGGGAAGAAGGGAGTGGGCGAGCGGCCCTTGTTTGTGTAGACAGGTGGGGATGCCACCCTATGGAGAGTCCTAAGGATGAAACTCTTAGAACTACCGTTAAGTCTTGCAACTTCCGTTCAGTAATGTAATGTAGGCTACTGCTACTAGGTCTAATGGATGGATTGTCGACTGAAATACCCATAGTTCAGAAAAAGTGTTGGTCAGCTTCACTTTGATGGACACAAGATCAAGATACCATGTGGTGTTATCGACTCACATGAATTCATAAAACGAACGAATCGTATTGGACAGACCATTACTTATTAGAAGGAAACGTTTAGAGTTGAACAGAGTTCGGAAACCTCTAGATCTAGATTCTATACTAGACAAGGAATCTAGGGCCGTGTGCATGTCACTTGCGTAAACTACGTTGAACGTAAGGCCTACTTTCTTGCGCAGCTAGATCTAGGCCTAGATCTAGATTTAGAGATCTAGATCTGGATCTAATCTAGAGATCTAGATCTGGATCTAATCTAGATTAGATCTAGATCTAGATCTAGATCTAGGCAAGTTTACGCAGGAAATCGTATTTTCCTTGCTTAACCTTTACTAAGTTCGCGACATGCACACGGCCCCTGGTGTATTTGTATTGTCTTTTATCAAAACGTGGCGGCAACAAGGAAATTGGCTGTTTACACACGGGTGGTCATGTGGTTATGGGGTTTTGGGCCAAGTGGTTTATATGAGCTATGTTTCGGGAATAGAACTCCATCTCTGTTATGAATGTGCATAATAATGGGATAACCAATCGTGTATTGTATTGTGTTAATCAGTGTTGATGTAATTAATGTTTGTTATGGTGTCCCCTCGTGTGTTGTTTCTACTGTACAATGTGACTCACCCATTCCTTTGTGTGTGAGTACTGTGAGTTGGTTGTGTTGAGAAATGAAAGATCAGCCCGGTCATCTTCTTCTGTTCATCTTTAGGCTACCTGTTGCTGTGCTTTGCTCTTTCTCACAACACTTTTTTTTTTACGGAGTACTCAGGTTTTAAGCCAATCTGATTCTTACTTGCGTGTTTGCTATAATCTATGTTTGTAGCGGTTGTCTTGGTTTTTTTTGCGCTCTTTGATGTTTTATGAAGATTTTCACTGAATTTTGTAGGTGTTGTGCAACTGTGGTATTTATTCATTCTCATCTCACCCAGGTGTAACATGGGTACCAGACTATAGACAGTGAAAGATCTCGTCAGAATGTTGGTATGTGCGCCGGCCAGGCAGCACTACCAGTATGCCTCCCAGGAGGTTGAGATGGTTTTGGAATGAAACAGGTCTGTCGGGGTAATACTATGCTGTAAAACGCTTTGGGCTCAAAGAGAAAAAAGCGCTATATAAATCGGCTGTTATCTATTTTATTCATTCATTTTCATTTATCTTGCATAATTTGATCCCTGTCAATTGTGAATATGGTAGGCCTACATATGCAGTGAATTTCTTCTCTGTTCTTTCTTATAACCTCAGAATCCTTTGCGGACCCTCTGCTGTTACTGACAAGGAATTTAGTAAAAATTGTACTGCCGTTGAATGGCATGATACAGCAGAGGAAAAAACCGAATATCAATGCATAGACTCTATCTAGAACCGACGTGGCCAAACGATGGGGGCCGCCATTTGTGCCTCCTTTTAAGTTTTAGCAGGCACAGCGTTCATCAGAAGATTCAAATGAGCGTAGCGTGCACTACGCGTTCGCTCGCGTAGCGAAATGTTAGCAGACCGTGGATGAACGGGACCCCTGGCTAAGATAAATGATGTCACATACACCTGATTCGATCCTAAATGTTTGTGACCATACATTTTAATGTCCGAATGTTGTATCAATATGGGCAGTTGAACTCATGGGCTGCACTGCACATATCAGTCACAATTTGTAAGGCCCAGGTTGCTGAGTTCGGCTGCCATGGCTCTGTGGGTCTAACAGACCACTTGAACTTGAAGAGTGCATAACTCATAACTTGTGCCTGATCAAAAACAACTACAGCAACAACACCCCAAACAACAGCACAATCTATATAAATAAGAGGCAAACTTTTGAACTTAAAGCCAGATCTTCTCCGTCAATACTGCACCAAAATGGATGCG
>JAUELK010110629.1:0-11972 GCA_031471215.1 Gastropteron pacificum
CCCCCCCCCCCCCCCCCCCCCCCCCCCCCCCCCTATGTGAGAGATAATTAAATGATGGTCCATAAACCAATCTGCGAAACAAGGCAGTGAGGACCATATTATAGACTAGATCTAGATCTAATTAGTACACAAATCTCTCTTCGATTTAATTTCTGTGTTGAGGTCTGAGAGTGTGAGGTCCTTGCTCCACGTCCTGTACCTTCTACCTCTAGTGTTGCTGTTGTTGTTGTTGTTGTTGTTGTTGCTATTGTATACCCAATCCAGGGTGTGACATTAGGCCAGCACTTAGTGGTGAGTCGGGCAAGCGTTTGGAACCCTGGTCAATTATGTTTGGGGGATTTCTGGAATTAACGGCAAATCTAGGAGTCAAATGTACGTCTTTGGAAACAACAATTAACGGGGGAGACATTGTTCTTTTTTTTTTCTCTCTTTCTTTAAAGTCTCCCTTTCTTCCTTTGTTTCCTTCCTCTCTTTCTCGTTCATTTAAAGTTTATTTTCTTGTTTTATTTTTAAATGTATGGCAAAAATGAAAAAGGGAGATAACAAAAAAACAACAGAGAGGGAGAACCAAAAAATAAAATGGTTTCAAAATCGTCGTGGTACACTGGAGTACATCATTAAACCTGCTGTAACAAAGAAAGGCAAAAACAAGCTGGTGGCACTGACTACCCTAGACTATTCACTACATCGTGAACCTAGAGTCACAAAGTTCTATCTGACATCTCTACGGAATTCGAGTTATCTGGAATTGTTGTTGTTGTTGTTGTTGATGTTTTTGTTGTTGTTGTTGCTGTATTGGTTGTTGTTGTTGTTAATCGCTCAGAGCCAACTGAGGGATGAGCGCTATATAAGTGATCTTTATTATTATTATTATTATTATTATTATTATTATTATTATTATTATATTGTTGTTGTTGTTGTTGTTCTTGTTGCGATCAGGCACAAGGTATGAGCTATTCACTCTTAAAGTGGTCTAATAGTAATAGACAGTCTCGATCTGTGGCTTGGGACTGGGGGGCCTTCATATTGGCCCCTTGTTCATGCTATTGTCCAAGTCAGTAGCAAGAAGTTATCCAGAAATAGAACGCTATATCTGCTCTATAGACTCTTCATTTGTTGTACCCCGCTTTACACTAAGAGTGTGAAGAACCATTAACAAGCAGTACATAGCAGTACATAGTACAGTTTTATTTGAAAACAAGCATTCACATTTTTCAAACACAGATTACTCAAAAGCGTCTGAAATGCAGATAGGGGTTTGTAATTCTAGCCTCACTAAATGCAATTGACAGGCAATTTGCGATTAGCCTCGTTGTCAGGGGAGCTAACTGCCGCTGCAAATGGCCCGTAGGTCATAAAGAGGCCATTTTACACCTACCTCGAAGATGGTGGCACACCACTCACGGTGGCAGTTTTATTATTTTGGCTTTTTTTGTGCCGGGGAGTCCGTGGTGTTCTGGGTTTTCTACTTGCGGTGACGCTGAAACAGTAGCAAGAGTTAACAGGGTGTAGGCCTACACGTACAGTTTCATGACTGAATGACTTACTCCATTAACATGGTGTACACGTATGGTTTCATGACTGAAGGACTTACTCCATTCACAGGGAGTACACGTATAGTTTCATGACTGGATGACTTTCTCCATTAACAGGGAGTACACGTATAGTTTCATGACTGAATGACTTACTCCATTAACATGGTGTACACGTATGGTTTCATGACTGAAGGACTTACTCCATTCACAGGGAGTACACGTATGGTTTCATGACTGGATGACTTACTCCATTAACAGGGAGTACACGTATAGTTTCATGACTGAATGATTTACTCCATTCACAGGGTGTACACGTATGGTTTCATGACTGAAGGACTTACTCCATTCACCCTTTCGGAGAGAGAGCATTTTCCTTCTATGGTCCATCGGTGTGGAATTCTCTCCCCGAGGAAGTTAGGTACCAAACAAGCTTACATGTATTCAAGAAGAAGTTGAACACATATATGTTCACAAAGTATTTTGACTAAGAATTATTCCCAACGATGATATTATGTTATCAGAATTTTGATGAGTATGTTGTTGAGTGTTTTGTTTTGATTTGATAGTATAGTAGTTTGATTGAATGAGCTTTGTGCTGTAAGTTTGATGTGTATGTCATTGTATGCCATTGTTTGTAGTAGTACTAGTTAGAAATACACTTATTATTATTATTATAATTATTATTATTGTTATTATTATTATTATTATTATTATTACTATCATTATCTTTATTATTATTATTATTATTATTATTATTATTATTATCATTATCTTTATTATTATTATTATTTATATTATTATTATCATTATCTTTATTATTTTTGTTATTTTTATTATTATTACTATTATTATTATTATTATTATTATCATTCAAGGGTTTTGCAATATTATTAATTGTGTGTTGTGATATTGTAATCTTGAAGCGTCGTCCATCATTTTGGTTTTCTGGTATTGGTTGGTACGTTTTCAGTGTTGTACTGTGTTGCTGATGAAGACATCCTGCAGATTCCACCACATGGCATTGGACAGAAGGGCGAAGACCCATATTATGTCGCTGGATCACTGAAGAAGAAGAAGAAGGGTCCTGCAGTATTTGATTTGATGAGAATGTTGTTGTTTGATTAAATACGTTTTACGCTGCAAGTTTGATGTACATGTCATTGTATGCCATTGTATTTGTAGTAGTACTAGTTGTAATATCACTATTGTGCGCCTTAAGCCTGGGGAAAGTTCGCGTTATAATACACTTATTTATTAGTATTTCGGGGAGTCCATTTATCCCCTGGGTTGTCTCATCTTATTGTTGTGTATGCTAGCATCTTCTCACGTTCTACGAGCGTTCTACTCCAGATCTAGATCAGACTCTACAGCTAGTCAGGAAAGTATGCACACACTTATCTACATTACAGATCTAAACTTGTCCAGAGTTGATGAGTGCCTATCTAGAAAATCTAGTTTATCGTGGCTGTCCACCCCTCTTCCATCGGAGACGGACGTTTAAAACGTAGGCCCCACCTCATATTATGTGATCCCAAAAGTGTCGCTAGGGGTGTAAAACTCAGAACTGAAACAAAAGCACTACCAATCCAGTAGCTCCGGGCCTCTCGTGAGCTCATAGCACACCCCCTGTTGGCGAGGCCTGCTCACGAAGCAGTTAAATAAAACAAAAAAAAGTCTCCGCCATCTTGTATCTGTGTGTGGCAGCACGTGTTGCCGCCTCATAAAACAGACGTTAGCACGACGTGGGGCTGGTGTCTGGGCGGGGGGGGGGGGGAGATGGGTGCGTGCGAAGGAGGTACATGTAGTACTAGCACAGACTCTTCGTGCAGACGGGACACTGGGCTAGTTTTGCGGGGTTTTTTTCGATTTGTTCTCAAAGAGAAAGAAGACCAGTGTCCAATCTCGCCGTCTCTGGTTCTAGCACAAATCCTACATATAGACGGGACACTTAGGATGTTTTCGCGTAGCTAACCTCAGCGCGTCCCATGTGTGCAAACAGCACATAGCGGTATAAAGGGTGACAAATATGAAAGTTTGACTAAAGCTCAGACCGTGTCTGTACGTATCCCAGCTATAAACGCCCTTCTGTTGTATGTTAGGGACGATTTCCCGAGGCTACGCTTTTGTTTCGTTTTTTTGTTTTTTACAAAGAGAAAGAGATTATATGTACAAAGACAAAGAGAGCAGTGTCTACTCGCATTGTGCCTGGTGCTACATGTAGTTATGAGTAGAAAGAGCATGTTGGAGTTGAGATGCTTTATTGAATAAGACAAGAACGGTAGTTGTTGTTTTTTACATGATACATGATACATGATGTGTTCGGTGGTTGAGACCTGTTCACAGGTCAGTTCACCGGTTAGTTGACATCTGAAGGCTGCATCTTGCGTCGCAAGGTCTATTGGTAGCATTCAGGGTTATACAATGCTGGGTGCTTTGCCCAGTGGGCATCGAATCTGTTCTTGAAGGCGTTCACGCTAGGTGCGGACACTGGTGGGAGACTGTTCCAAACTGACACGACTCTCTCAGAGAAAAAAGTTACTGCGGACAACCAGGCGTGATCGGTATTTCACAAGCTTTTTGCTGTGTCCTCTAGTGTTGCTGTGAGTGTAATTTGAAGCTAGGTTGATTCCCGTCGTAGATTCCGGTGACGTATTTATATACGTCAATCATGTCTCCCCTGGGGTTTTGTATACTGTTTTCAATCAATATGATAATACAGGAAAACGTTTATGATCTCGTAGACTACATCAAAGATACAAATATTATAATGTAGCTTATGACAGAACATGATGGAATTCTTGGTACAGTGTTGCTTTGTATGATTTTCAGTATGGAAGTCAACGTATGTGTATGGTTTTGTAATCTGGGCCAAAGGCCTTATTTACCAATAAAAGCAATAGTCAATCCAATCTTGTTAGATTCGATGTATGATCAACAACAACAGCTAAAACGTCATCACCTAAAACAACAACAACAACAACAACAACGACAGTAAACATAAAAACAAGGAAGACAGCAAAAATAAATTTGAAGAGCCAATATTTAAAAAAAATGAATCTTTAAACAACACGACCACAAAAAAATCAAACAGTTTTGACACAAGAACTTGGAGACCATGTTGGCTTACATATAAATGATTTTATTTCCTCATACTCTCCGGGATGGCAAACAAACAAACAAAATAAAAGGATGTGTTATAACGATGGAGACGTCAGTGAAAATGTTGTTTGTACACGTTGTTCACGTCTTTATCTTAGGCCACTTCCACACTGCGACAACCCTGTCTCGGGACAAGACTGTCCTGTCTCGGGACAAGACTCTCTGGTTCATTAGAAACGGAGGACAAAACTACTGTCGTGTCTCGATAGATGCAATGCACTCTGGCTCATCACAAATGGAGGATAGAAGTACTGTCGTGTCTGGATAGATGTCCAGTACTGATTGGAAAGGTACGGTGCACTTCAGTTTCATTACAGACTGAGGACAAAGTGTCCTGTCTCTATAGACGCGATACTCTCTGGTTCATCACAAAATGAGGACAAAACTTCTGTCGTGTCTCGGTAGATGTCCAGTATCGATTGGAAAGGTACAGGAAACATTTTGTTCATAACAAACTGAGGACAGACTGTCTTGTCGTACAGCAGACTCCAATTTCATTTTTGTGTTATTGGGACAGGCTGTCCCGATATGAACGATAACTAAAAGTAAAGACAGCATTTTATATAGTGCTTTTCCTCAACACTCCATTCAGTTCATGTTGAGACATTCAAAGGGGTCAGGGGCCAATACTGGCCAGACATACTATATAGTCAGAACAGTTGCTATTTGTTCAGTGACAGGACTGTCCTGTCCAGACATACTATATAGTCAGAACAGTTGCTATGTGTTCAGTGACAGGACTGTCCTGTCCAGACATACTATATAGTCAGAACAGTTGCTATGTGTTCAGTGACAGGACTGTCCTGTCCCAACACACTATGTAGTCAGAACAGTTACTATTTGTTAAGTGACAGGACTGTCCTGTCCAGACATACTATGTAGTCAGAACAGTTATTATTTGTTCAGTGACAGGACTGTCGCAGTGCGGAAGGACTGTTACACAATATGGATAATCCAACCAATACGTTACGTAATATTACAGCACAGACATGATCGTGGAGCGGGTTAGTTTCTCGCAATTATGTAAGATAATTATAGAACAGTGACTGGTTTTAAGGATGATTTGCTTGCAAACACAGACTCGTCATTTGGAGAACTACAGCGAACTCAGAAAGCGTTGTAAAGTGTACAGTGAGTTTTGTTCTACGTAAACACAAACATACATACATACAAACATACATACATGCATACATACAAAGAAACAAGAATTCTGATAAGTGCTTACGTTATACATGTACATTGTACTTCATCAATGCAATCAGTAATCAGCAATCTAAGGAAGAAGAAAAAAAAGAATAAGAAATTGACACCTTCGTATAATACAGTGTTTCTGAATTTCAAAATCAGTTGCAAGATCTGTTGGTCAATTTCTTATGTTCAGCGAGTTGTAGAACTCTGATCAACTATTTATTGGCAGTACAGAAAGAAAGAACAACCAAAAGAGAAGGAAAGAACGAGAGAAGTGAAGAGTCTATTAATCACTGTCAAGTTGAGAGAGGCTAAGCATCGAAAGGTTCCACAGGTCGGAGTGCAGATATAGAACGACACATGTCGCTTTGCTTTGAGCCAACTTGGCGAGCGAGCAACTAAGTTCCTTTTGGCAGAAAACAATGTAAAGAAACTGAGTTCCAAGCGGGCGACCCGGGTTCGAATCCCGATGATGGCATTCTGAACATGGGTCGTGTGGGGTGGGCAGTTTTCATGGCTGTCCTCCCCCTTGAATATCGGAGACGGACGTTAAAACCTAGGTTGCACCTCGTGTCGCTTGGATAGTCAAACTTAAACTGAATAAAAAGAAAGATAACAATCGAACAAAGATTGTGCCCCACAAACAAAAATAAAAATAGAGTCAATATGCACGTCATTCATGTGCTTCCAGATCGCAAACTTTGTATCTGAAAATGTATTAAAAACACGTTTATATTGTTAATTATTTCTTAACACAATTTGTGGCTGTGCCTTCACAGAGAACAAAATAAAAAAAGACCGAGGCAAGACACTGCGATCACTGTAAGTCATATAATGCTCTCTGGAGATTAGTTTTAAGATCCAATACGGGAAGCGAAATCTAAAACATATAGACAAATTCCCACAAAAGTCATACATTCATACAAAAGTCATACATTCACACAAAAGTCATACATTTACACAAAAGTCATACATTCAAACAACAGTAATGGCTCCATAGCCAAGCAGAAGAAATGTTTTCATCAATGTATTTCCATACATAGTTATATACCACATCATGATTGTATCCAATTGAAAATAGATAATATTTAATTATACACAACAGTAAAATTACTTTCGATTTACAAAAAAACCCATCCCAGCATAATTCAAAACTCAACAACTCATTCTCACCACGTAGGCCTACGTGTCTTTGAGAGATTATCAAAGCTTGGACTGTAGATTCAGATATTGACATAATAATCATGTGTTTCAAAATAATGTGAATGTACGCCTATCCGCACAAAATAGAAAAAAAAAAAATAATAATACTTGAACCCTGGAAAGACAAAAAGAAATAGAAAAAAATCCTTATGTCACTTTAGGAAAAGAAAAGGAAAGAAAGGAAAAAAAAAAAAAAAAAAAGAAATTAGGACCTACAAACTAAAGGCATAGAAAGGAAGTGTTTGGAGCCTCTGGCGATGTGTGTGTTAATAAACAATAATATGACCAAATGTGTTAACGTTTTGAATGATGCTTCCCCGTAAAGAAAAAGGAGGGGACAATAATGGGGAATTATTCTCACATGCTTATAGCAACTAAACATTTTGATACGTCTCTGTGTGTGTGTGTATGTGTGTGTGTGTGTGTGTGTGTGTGTGTATGTGTGTGTGTGTGCGCGTGTGTGTGTGTGCGTGCGTGCGCGTGTGCGTGTTTGTGCGTGCGTGTGTGTGTGTGTGTGTGCCTCTCTCTCACACGTTCTCTCTTTCTTTCTCTCTCTCTGTCTGTCTCTATCTATCTCTCTGTATGTCTCTCTCACACTCTCTCTCTCTTTCCCCTCTCTTTTTGTCTCTCACATATTCTCCCTTTCAATCTCTCCTTCTCTCTCTTCCTCCCTTCCTCCCTTCGAACCTCACCATCACGCCATCCTCGCTTTCTAACGTTTAGTATTAAGAGTACATGACATCATGTTAATTCTATTGAGACACGGGTCATTCAGGCTACATTGAGTTCAAAGGTTGAACAGTTGCATGGATGAACGATCACAAGTTTACACACACAATATGCATAGCTACGCTAACAGTGACTGGTGAGAATGCTAAAGAATAATAAGATGAAGATGGGTTCCGTTTTCACTCAATGCATAGTGAGGTAAAATAAAGAGTGTTCTACCTTTATACAATTTAAAGCATTTCACCAAAGCATTATACAAAACAGCGACCATACAAGAGTTGACTAACACTATACAATGCCAAGGAATCACATTCTATACTAGATCTAGATCTACATCTAGTGATAGTGACTCTTCTTTCAGAACCGTTTTGACATGGACAGCATCTTTTCTTTCGATATCAGAACCGTTGATAAATTGTATATTTCAGTCATGTATGCTTTACTAAACATAGTACAGTAAAAGTATGAGCAGGCTGCTATACTATAAAACATTTTCGTATAATAGAAAAGAGTTTCTTGTCTTGATATCAATCCACGTTAAGGGGGTTTTGCACTGAAGTTGCTTTCTACTGTATGTTTGTAGCTAAACACATAAATGACGCACAGGCATTTTGCTTACTGCGTGCGTTCAAAATCAATTCTTTTTAGAAATACAGACATAACGTTATGATAAGCATTAATTAACTGTTTCAAGCAAAGTCCGGAAATATTCTTCCTTTTCCAGGCAACCAACTTGTCAAAGGGGAAAACGTTCAGTGTGAAATCTGCAGTACCACGCATTTGTGGTAGATGAATGGAGACAGAAGTAGATCTGACAGTGACAGAAAATGAGAAATTGTGAGAGCTCACTCTCTAGGGATGCCTGACCGTTTTCACGTCACTTCCTCAAACATATATGTATTCCTTTTCAGCTCATAAAACTGTCAGGTATAGCAAAAAATTAACAATTTGGCCTCCCAAGTATTTACGCTCTTCACAATATGGTTATCCACTATCCGACCAAAGTATATTTAAAAAGGGGCCAAATTTGTCGTAATTTGACGACACAATTGCTCGTACTACATTTATAAGTAACGAACGTTGCTTGCGAAATAAGCCAAATCTACGACGTTCACATCTCATCATGATTTCGGTCTTTTTTGAACAATGAGTACAGATACATATAATGATCACGTCTCACGGTGTGGTCACATGATACATCTCTCAAACATCATACATAATATCATGACCAATCCAAGTCGTCACAGAATGATACCAAGAACAAATGAAAAGAAAGATTCATACCTTCCAACTACTTACACGATATTATTATGATACAAGTATTATTATTATATTACGAGTAAAATCTAGTGGACGAATCTGCTAAAATGTTAGTACTTTGTACAATCGTAGTACGACGCCGGAGAAGTCTTGTACGGTGGAGACCGGAACGCCGCGAGCTGGCAGCTGGCCGAGCCAGGGAACATGTCCCGCATGCTCATCCCAGGGAACGAGCCAAAGTCCGAGTGGCCAGAGTTCAGATCCGCGGCCGCCGACGGGTTCATGTACCAAGAGTTCGCACGTTGGTAAGGAAAGTCTTTGTTGCTTTGTGACATAGAGGAAAACACTGACGAGCTCAGACCGTTGGACTGGTGGAGGGAGGGGGGGGGGGGGAGGGGGGGGGGGCGGGGGGCGTGGTGGCTCGGGGTGCCATGGGGACTTCCGGTCCCCTCCTCAGAGCATGCTGGGCCGCCTGCACCGTTTCCGGCGCTGTTGTTGTTGTTGTTGCTATTAGTGGTGGCGGCGTTGCTGGTGGGGGAGGTGGGGTTGTTTCCGCCCCCGGCTGACGTCGACATGTTCATGATGTGAGGGTGGTGCTGGACCCCAAGGGGTGTGGAGGGGGGTGCGAGGTGGTGGGGGGTGTTCGCAGACGTCGGGTACCCACCCGCTGCAACTCCTCCTCCAGAACTGCAGTGGTAGTTGTAGGACGGGGCGGGCGGGGAGCCGTTCTGGCTGCACGCGGTGCCTGGCCGGTACACGTCCGAGGAGGAACGGGAGTACGGCAGGACGTGTGGGGACACCCGGGGGGGAGGTCGCGACCCCGAGCTGGACGAGGCCCCTACTAGATCCCCGGAGCTGCCGCCGCCTGCTAGATGGTGTGAGGGCGAGAGGAAGTTCTCCACGGTGAAGCTGCTACCTCCAGATTCCATCGGGGACAGCGGGTCCCCGGACAGAGGGACGCCGCCAGAGCTGGAGCCTCCGTAGATGCTCTGGTGTCCGTGCAGACTGGACAAGCCCGCGTGGCCGCTCAGGTTGTGTCCGTGGCTGGACAGGTGAGGTGGTCCGTGGGAGGATGCCGAACCGGTCAGAGGCATCCCTCCCAAGCGTCCACCTCCTCCCCCTCCTCCCATTCTGTCGGTCAAGCCTAGATGGCCGTGGTGACTGTGGTGATGGACGTCTCCAAGCCCCGCCCCTTGACCTCCAGTGGCTAGACACTCGGGTTGTGTGGGCTCGGCAGGTTCCATCTTCGCTCCCCTGGACATCCCGTCCCCGGTGCTAGCTCCCGGGGAGCCTTGAGACTCCTTCTCCATCTTGATCGGCGTGAGGGGGGCGTGGTTCGAACCATCCCCGGACCCATTCCCACTGCCTCCCGCACTCGACGACGAAGCCTCTCCCACTCGGTTAATCTCTCCCGCTTCCAGACCATCAGGATTGGCCCCTCCTCCTCCACCGGCGCCTTCTTTCTTTGCCTCCTCCAGCCTCTTCATCCTCTCCTCCCTCTCCTTCTCTTGCGGACTCCTCTTGAATCGTCTCCGGCGCCGGAGGTAGCTGCCGTTGTCAAACATGTTCAGGCTGTCTGGGTGTAAGGTCCAGTAGCTACCCTTGCCGGGCTTCTTGTCGTCCCTGGGGATCTTCACGAAGCATTCGTTCAGGCTGAGGTTGTGCCGTATTGAGTTCTGCCAGCCTTGTCTGTGGAAGAGAGAAGATAATAAGTAAAGTTAAGATCAGTAAGAATTTAATTAAGTAGCCGATATAATTATGTAGGGAGCGCTTTTTCTTGCTCTACAACAGCAAGCACAAAGCGCTTTACAGCACATTAATACCCCGAAATAATAGGCTTCACTCCCCTCCCCCCCCCCCTCACAAATCCCACATACACACACACACATACATACCCCCCTCCCCACGCACACATGCATAATACCCCCCCCCTTCCACACACACACACACACATACACACACACACACACACACACACACACACGCACATAAAGTGGACCTCCCCGTGCTATCAAACACCCACATGTGTTTCGCGCTATCTAGAACTGTGAATAATACCACAAGGGATTAAAGCGTTGAATAAAAGGTTTGTTTGCGCTGGGCATTATCCACCAACTCGGTAATGGAGGAGTGGCGAAAACGAGCCGCTCTTGATCAGGCCAGATTAGCATTTTCTCTCTTTCTAACAATCTTCTTCTCTTTTATATTCTTTCTTTTCTTTCTATTTTCGTTCGGTCCTTTTTTGTCCACGTCTCTTTTTCTCCTCTCTGCCCCCGTCTATGTCTGTCAGTCTCTGACTCTGTCTCTCTCTGTCTCTGACTCTTGTCTCTCTCTGTCTATGTCTCTCTCTGTCTATGTCTCTCTCACTCTCTCTCTCTCTCTCTCTCTCTCTCTCTCTCTCTCTCTCTCTGTATCTGTATGTACAATATAATGGTATGCATGTGTGCGGTGTACTGTCTGTGCGCGCACACGTTTGTGTGTGTGTGTATATATATATGTGTGTGTATGTGTGTGTGTGTGTGTGTATATATATATATATATGTATGTGTGTGTATACGTGTGTGTGTTTGTGTGTGTATGTGTGTGTGTGTCGTGTGTGTGTGTGTCGTGTGTGTGTGTATGTGTGTGTATGTATGTGTGTGTGTGTGTGCGTGCGTGTGCGTGTGTGTGTGTGCGTGTGTGTGTATGTGTGTGTGTATGTGTGTGTTTTTGTGTGTGTGTACGTGTGAGAATGCGTGTGTGTATGTGTGTGTGTGAGAGAGAGTGGTGTCCCTTGTTTGGTTTTGGTTTTTTCTGTTCGTTCATTTGTATATTTCGTGTTTGTGTGTGCGTGCGTGTGCGTGTGTGTGTGTATCATGTACTCTTGTATAAATATAAATAAAAACCCCTGACTAAATA
>JAUELK010110849.1:12278-47969 GCA_031471215.1 Gastropteron pacificum
TCTGAAGGCCGGCCAGGTCTCCCAGGGCAGAGGACGAGCCAGAGCTGGCTGGGGGGGCTGGGGACGTGGGAGGTGTTATGTCCTTGCTTTCATCATAAGTAAGGAATAAGATACACTTTTTGTAGGTTTCGTTAAGGAACATTTATTGATAGGTTACATGACAGTATGACCAGCAGGTCTCGAGGTCGGTATGAGAGTGAGTGAATGATGAGTTCAATGAATGACAATACAATGTTTTGGAAGCGAGTATCATGGGAAATTAAAGGCAAATAACTCTATTAACAATACTGATTAATACAATAGCAGTTATAGATAATGTACGTCTTGTTGAAGATATATCACAGGAGGGATCAATGATAATAATAAATAATAATAACATCATTTATATAGCGCTTCCATGCTGTTTAGGCCAATGCTACCCTTTCTCTAAATTTTTTTTTTTTTTAAAAGCATGTATGCTGAAGCAAGGGGCAATGTACAGCTAGCTACAAATAACACAAAATGGTATACATTCTGTGAAAAATTGTCCGTATGAGTCGTAGTTTCAAGGTCAAAGGTCAGTATCGATTAAGGTATCGAGTACTTATGAGACTGACCCTTAATCTACTCGAAATTAGTCGATACTGGCAAATATCAAATAACGCCCACCCCTACCGTACAGCGCCTCGAGCCCATGCTAATGGGGATGATGCGCGTTATGAAATGAACTCCATTATTATTATTATTACCTGCTGGGGCTGCCCAGGGGTCACTGCCGGTGGTGGGCGTCGCTGCGGAGGGCGGGGCTAGCATGGCCATGGGGGAGGTGGGGGGGGAGATGGTGGGGGAGACTGGGTCGTCTGTCATGGAGTCAAACTCCAGATTCTTGATCTGCTCGATACCCTGTGGGGTGGGGGAAAAAACATATTAGGTCAGTTCATGCCCTGTCACTTCTTTAGTTGAGAGAGAGAGAGAGGGGGGGGGTGAGGAGAGACAGAGAAAGAGGGGGGGAGAGAGAGAAAAAAAGGGGAGAGAGTTGGTTGACAATTCGTCACATCAATGCTATTTTCTTCAATATCATTGTGTAGATAAAACAAATTAGCACGGAGGTCGTGAATTTTCTTCCAAGTAAGCTTGCAACTTACAATAATTGATGTTGATGTAAACATAAGCTTGAATCTGTCATGTATTAAAATATATTCTTCACGCATGAGTGAGTATACATCACAGAGTAATCCAAAAAGTGTGACTTTTATCTTAAAATAGGACACTTAAAAGCAACAAACCAACTCAGATGGCAATAGATGAAAAACTGAGATACAAAATGCCTATCAGTCGCATAAAAACTCAAGTAAACAGTACTACATGAACTAACAGGGGCTAAATAACATGAGTCATGATCTCCTTTCATCAGTTTTATCCTTCAATTTCAAAGACGACTTTCTGTTAGGTAGCCAAAGAAAATATAGATTATGCTTGTACTTCACTTCACATAAATTCAACACATTTCATTTGCATTATCAACATGTGAGCCTGTCTCAAAAGGTGCCGGCAAAAATGGGATAAATTTGGTCAAAATTCAAATTGTGAACAAATCTTCCCAGTAATGATTCTTAGATAGCAGAACACATCTACTTTCATAATTTGTATGACAGTGACAGAAGAAAGCCGAAAAAGCGATGGATTGACTATTGTGTCTCTAGGTAAGATTTCACAATAAAATGCCAATCTAAACTGCCAAGTTGATTATTCTCATTCCATATATCGATTTTCTATTTGGTTTAACTTTACAAGTGAATAAACTAAGGTGAATGGATAGATCTAAAATTCAGGAAAAAATGACAAAAATGTCACGATCATCAAACACTTTAGTTTTACGTTTCTCACTTTAAAAATCTTGAGAGCATCGAATTTGATTTTACTTCAAATTCAAAGTAACTATTAAACCATTACAAAAATCAAAATCAGATTGAAAGTTGCTTGGGATAGGCTTTTTCTTTTCCTGTATAACAGCTGTTAGTTTGCTACCATCAGATTGTCCCCTTACTTGCCTGTTTTTCGGACTTTCTTTTATCATAAAATTCATACCAATCGATGTAAAGTCTTTATTTTATGCTATGTATCTCTACAACTCTTTTCATGCACAGTGATACCTAACATTGCCAATTTTGACTCCCATTTATGGAGTAACCATCTATTTATCTTTGTCAGGTCGAATCTCTTTACCTTTTGAGACAGACTCTGGTACATAATAGCCAACAAAATGAATACAGTAAATAATGTTTCATTCTTTCAATACATGTATGTAGTAATTAGTATGGAGGCTGCAATTCCACTGCAAGCCAGAAGTATGAAATGTGAGAGGTGAGCATAATGAGAGTAATGAGTAATGTTAGTCATGCTAGATATAATATACTCCTAGTCAAGGGTTTATTTGTGTCTTGTTTGCTCATCCTAGAACACACATTCAACATTTTACAAATAAAATACCGTATCAGCTTTCTTCTACACTATGTAAAAAGATGTTTTGATTCTATGAAAGCATAAAGGCAAGGCACCCTCTATTTTGGATCTTGCCCATCTTTCACCACCCACCTCTTTCTTATATTTATTTTTTTTCAAGTCAAGCTCATCAGTTTGATGACCTCAATTAGCAGTTTAATTCAAAGTTAGAATTCTGTATCATTACTTTGTTTCAGATTCTCTGTGCTTTCCCACCATGTTGATTATCTATACAAATTCAGGATATGTTTAGAAAATGGTTCTTTGTACTAAAGTAAATAGGCCAACACAATTACAGAATGTCTCTTGGAAATCAAACATTAATGTTAATGTATTATGTGCAGATTTGCTTGTCTATGTATGGTGATGAATAATTCAATTCCCATTGATCCTTGTCGCAATGTCCTGTGTGGGGACACTCATAACCCTTAGTTAAACCAAATCAAATTCCCTATGACCACAATTAATAGTTGTGTAAATTGTCATGTAGAAAAAACCCTTGAGCCCACTGTGTGGGGTAAGTGCACAGTATAAATAACCAGTTATTATTATTATTGAGCCCACTGTGTGGGGTAAGTGCGCAGTATAAACAACCAGTTATCATTATTATTATTATTATTAAACCCACTTTAAGAATATTCTCAGCCTGGTCTTCAAGGTCCAGTAGGTTGGCAACATCCTCGGCTCTGGCCTCTGGTTTGACCGGTGCGTTGTTGGGAGGCACCTACACAGTGGCATCAGCACACACAGCCACAGGCACACACGTGACAGGCAAACAAAGTTTTAGGCCAATCAGGAGTCCAAAACAAAAGGGAAAAAAAGAAGAAGAAAAAGCATTTAGTAAATAAGAAGACACAAACTTGCTCACTACAAGCTGGACACAAAAGTGTGATAAACAAAGTGAATAGAGAAATGAGAGAAAAGGGAACATGAAGGAGTATCAGAGAGCAGGTTATTTTCATGTGTGTACAGAGTGCACTACAAGTGTTTAGTGATGTTCAGAATAGCTTCAGTCAAGCTGATAGGGTTATTATGGCATTTTATATATAGAGTGCCAGTTGATGTAAGCAAAGATGAATACAAGGCACATCCTTTATACGCCGACTATACTGTACATATTATATAATACTTGAGATTGATACTATCTTACAAGCTTGAATAGTGTCTTGAAAGCAAGTTACAAGAGCAAGCATAGAAGAAATGACTAAATGCTAAAGTTTAATGTATTTGTTTGTTATTTTGTTCATGATTGAATCTTAACAAGTACCTAGTAAGTATTAAAACTGAGATCCTTTTGTTGACTCCATCAAGAATAACATGCACAAAATCAAAGTCAAATCAAAATGATTACACACTTAAGCTACACAACTTTATCTCACACGCATGCTTTGTTAGCACAGCATATTGACTAAACTGACTATTGTCATTGACCAAAGTAAATGAAAAATGTTTACGAAAGGAATCAAGAGCTCACAAAACTGTTGTTTGTTTCTGTCATAATTCTATATGGACAGAACAGACGCATCCTTTGTCTTTGTATCTAGTTTGATCCTAGATTGTACTTGCATAGGTTTGGATTTTTTAAACTAAAAGGACATAAACTTGTTTGTTCTTGTATTTTGTGAATTTCAATCACTGTTGTGATGAGACTTCCTTTACAATGGTAAAACTACCAATTGCCCGATCGGTTATCTCCAACAACAATACATGTTGAAATTTACACTAACTTTCACTGAAAAATCCGTAAAAGCAATTACCCTATTGTACACATTTCCCAAACCAATGTGAGATCAAACACAAGTTCTTCACATGACATAGTTGGATATCACGACCAACTGTTTCATTCATATATTGAATTTGAAAATGACTGCTTCAAGGAAATATTTCTACTTATTCAAATAAACTCCTGCCCCCAAAGCTAGACTTCAAATTATACTATAAGTAAAACCACACAAGTTGTGATTTTTTCTTCTGTATTTCAAGCTCCATTATCTTCTTCTGTGCAAGAAAGGTTTAATTTCAATGATCTAGAGAAAAGTCTGATCTGTTTTCCTCTTTTCTGGTACGAACACTAATAACTCATTTCACATGACAACTAGTTGGAAGTAATTGACGCTATAAGAGATTCATGCAGGCTAGTGGGTATACATCACTGCTAGAGTGCAAAGAATATTACTGTTTAACAAAAAGAAGATATCAGTAGGCTAAGCATTGAATACAAGACAGAGACAAGATTACCGAGTAGATGTTCTCTGCATCATCAGCACTCTGACTCACTGGGGTCTGCTGAGAGAGGCAAACAACAATCTTCAATATCTTGTTCACATACTAGAGCATCTTGCTCACAATGTTCCCTACTTTAAATATGATTGTAATGTATCGTAGAATGAGCTGGGAAGAAAGTTTGATTTCACTTTTTACAGCCCTAGCGACAAAATGTAAGTCACATAAGAGGTGGGACGTACATACTTATCTCTGATAGGATCAACTGAAGATATAAAGTAAACATTAGAAGACTAACCAACGTTTCTACAAATTGAATAAGGATCAGTGTGACATCAACCACAGTTTGGCATCCATTAGGAAAGGAAGGAGGAAATCTTGTGCCTCTGAAAACAATACCACTCACTTCCTCTTTTTCTTAACATATACATGTTCATAACGCTGCTCATGCTGGCATTTTCTTCTATAAAGGACTAAATTTTCATCGAGTCATCTCTGTGGCCCTTTCGTTCTGCTAAATCTGCTCTTCAAATGATCATTTTTTCCAGTATTTTATTTCGGGCCTGCATCACAATTTGAAACAAGATGTCAGGTAAAATTTGAGTTTTCAGTAACAACAACCAAGACACTCTAGTCCTAGCAGTCTTGTACTAACTCACCTGCCCAATCCCCGAGGTCGACCCATCCCCCGAGGTCTTCGAGTTTTCCTCCTCATCTTCTTCTCCTTTCTCAATCTTCTCCTTGGCATCGCTCACTTCCTTCTTCTTCAACTCGTAGACCACTTGGAACAGGTCACGCAGGGTCAGGACAAGATTCTCAGCCTGGACAATGCACAAGTCTCATCATTAAGATTAAAACATGCGTGAGACACAATAGCAACATTATTGAATGCAAACTTCACATACTTTAAAGACAACACACCAAAATGTTTGAAAGACAAGAGTTAGTTTCACTCACTACACAGTCCACTCTAAAAGGTATTACACTTATCTCTAATCTTCATGTGTGACAGCGAAGATTGAACTCGATGATACTGACAGGTGAGGTGACATTAATCGTGCTATCTTTATATCCTAACAAATCTAAATAGAATTGTCTATGAATTATAAAGACTAGGATTTGGGGCATTTTCTGTTTGTTCCTCTAATCTAAACATCTAAGATCTCGTTTCAATTTCAATCTTCTCAAATCCACTTACGGCAGATGCTGTCTTGATGGCAAAGAACTTGTGGGTGCCGTCCCCCTCCCCGTACACATAGCCGAAAGCTCTGCTGTCCCCATTGTCCCGAGAGATGAAAGAGATGCGATGTACTTGGTGGGTGTGCAGCACCAGCTGAAACAGGAAGACAAGATCAAATAATAATAATAATAATAATAGATAGCATGTATATAGCGCTTTTCCCTGCTCAACAGCAAGCCCAAAGCGCTTTACAGATATATGTTCTCACTCTATTACCATTGAAATTGGGTATGAGTATCTACACATTGTTGTGTAAATAGCAAGAAAACCTGGCTTTCTCCGCTTATTTTTCTTCATTTTCATAAAAATGTGCATCATCAAGATAATGAGAATAAAACATAAATACAAAAATTGCTATAAATAGCGTAGCGCAGCAGTCGCTGATGTAAGACCTGACTTGCTACATTTCAAGGAATACATATTACATGTGGGCCTACAATACATTTTCAAACTTGATTTTCTTACAATTTGAGTCAACATTTTTTATCCTGAATCTCCTGTGAGATGTGATCAAAGGCAATGACCACTAACTGTAAATAATTAACAGTGGAATTTAAAAAGATTAACAATATATATCTACATACATCCAAGAGTAAGGCAGTAAAAAATTCAAAATTATTGAAAACACAATAACAGTAGGAAAATGAATAGATCAGGTGGTTTTCAACCAAATTAAGGTTTTCAGGAAATCTGAATACAGTAACAGAATAACTAAATAAGAGACACAACAGCTTCTAGTTGTCAAAATTGAATGTTCAGTCACATGCAGGGTTCCTTCTACAGTTGCGATTTGCTATAAATCAATCAAACTAGTATCCCATATTCGACTCTTAGCGCTTGAATTTGTATTTTGTATACTGTTTTCATCCCTTCTCAGGGAAATTCACCTTAGTGTTATGAGCTTTTCGCTGAAGCCAACAAGCAATCACCACAGAGCAGCGCCTATCGGCCATTTTCTTTTTTGGAGGGTCAAGGGGTTATGTAGGGTTTAATTTTAAATTTTGCCTGACAGCGACCATAACTGGCCTACTCTTCATCGATTTCAAACTGTCAAGGGATCTTTAACCTGCGCAATGTGCCCATGGGACCTCCAAGTTTATCGTCCTAATCCGAGAAGATTAGGTGCTCGGTCCCACCTATCAAGGAGACCAGGGGCTGAAAATATTCTCAAAAGTGAACACCAACTTTGAGCTGGCAAAGGGTGAGTTAGAACATGCGACCCCATGGTTGACACCTTTGTGTAGGCTGAACACTATCTACTGAGCTAACAAGCCTCCACTAATCAAGACGTTGATTGGAACCATCAGGTCTTTGAACTAAACTACATTGTGGAGTGATAAAGCACTGGCTCTTGCCTGAATATGAGTCTCAGACTATTTGACAGAGGAATGACATAGACAGATCTTTACAAAGTAAAAGTGTATTGAGTATTATGTCAAACATGCAGCACAGCCAGATCTCAGTGAGGGGGAAGAATTCTTGACAAGCATGCAAAGCAGACTTGGGAATTCAGGTCAAGTTGATAATACCCCCCTCCCCCCTCTCACTCAATCAATGAGTGGCACTTGAGTGTAAGAGAACATTGTCAGATATGCTGTTCTTTCCTCAAGGAACTACATGTAGTATGTATCGTGTGTTGTGGTTGCTCATAAGCGTGGGTGAAAGTCTTCATATCTTAAATAAATAAATGAAAACGCCAGATTGCCTGTCTCAAAGCTGTGGGGTTTGTGAAGCTAAGCTAATTTAGGTTTCCTGGCTCAATAACTGAGAAACCAGTCTCTGTGAACTTCAGGTCAAACACAATTTCATTTTAGAAATAAATTGTTTAGGATTTGAGAGATTATGGGATGTGCATGAGAAAAAGATGGAAGAGGAAGTAAGCAGGAATGAGAGAGATCACGTCAAACTGGGATTAACATGGGTGAGCACAACCAAGGTGATTGTAAAGGGAACACAAGATCAAGAATGTTCACAGATTTTTGTTGATCCATTGAAGGCAAACCAAAACCATAACTTGAGCGGATTCTTTTTTCCACTTCAGAGAGGAAAGTTACATCCTTCTCATACTAAACTAGCCAGCATCATCCTGATTTCTGACCTTTACTGAAAAGACTGTCATGACTTTGCATCTTGAGGTTGCTAAAGTGCTATTTAGAAATAAGAAAACCTCTAAAGCTAAGTTGACTGCAGAATACTAGAATACAATTCATTTCAATGTAAAAATGCTTTACATGTCGATAAGTTATTTCAGTCTCGGTGAACTGATGTAAGTAAAAGATCGGTTATGCCCAAGCTGCAAGCTTTCAGGCGGAGACCACTGTAAAAAGAATTTTCTCTAACTTCACTGTCACATAATTGTGATAACATGAACACCCCATTTGAACTAACAACACATCTGCTGTGAATATTTCAAAGGAAAAAAGGAAGTCTCTTCAAGTTCTAATCTCTTATGCGTTTTACTAGGCAGGTATAGGCACATCAAATTACAATCATGCAACAAAAAAGAAAAGAGCCTGTTGACAATTCAATTATTTTCCTTTTCATAAACACTAAGATAGAGACATACATTGTTCAAGGGAAATCTTTAACAGCTGATGAGAGGAAACTAGGACAGAGGATTTGTCAAATGAAGCAAAAGTGCTCAGGACCTGCACACACAAGCATGTACTGTGTGACAATATTTATGTGAACACTAGTGACATAAATGGTGGGGCAGCAATCAAGCATATTATCTGCAAAGACCTGAGAAAAAAAAAGTTTTAGACTCAAGCCTGTGTTAAGGGGAAACATGTTCACTCTGGGTCTGGTATGTGGGGAGAAAAAAGGACGGTTGAATCTAATCAATCTTTCCGAAGCAATTGCATTTTATTTTTCCGCAAAAATGCCATTGCAACAGACTTGCATCAATAAAATAAATACAGAACATATGAATCTATTTCAATTCAAGTTTACACTGAAAGCCTGAGGACATACACAGAGATTTGTGAGGATACGAGACAGAATCAGAGAGAAAGCAGATCTGCTGGAATGGACTTTGTGCAAGTAAACAAAACTCTTTCTATTCAAAGAGATTCAATGGCTACACAAACTCGTTTGATGAGCTCATGATTAGGAACAAACTGGCATCCTCTAAATCATTACGCTTTTCACTTTTTAGGGAATTGTGTATTTCATATCTCTTTGAAAACCTGATCACGATAACATTGCTTTGCTTTCCAGGCAGAATTTCAAATGTTTCATTATAAACGTCAGAATGGGTAGTATTTCCACCCAAAAGTGAAAGGTCCATTCCAACAAACACATCAATGACAGATTTGCCAACAACTTGATCCATTGCAAGACGGCATTCTAACCTTAAAAATTTCCAATTGCCTTTTGAAGACGATAATTTGAAGAATGTTTTTCTTTCATTTTGTTTTGTTTTACTGTCATTTCTTTTCGTAGAGTATTTTTGTGTGTGTGAAAAGATAGGAAAAGAACCCCTTTTCTTCTTTGTCATCCATTCTATCACTAATCGAGAATCTGAAAAGTTCTGAATGAAATACAAAGAGAAACAAGGGAATCTGTGCCAATACATTTGCTGTACAAGGCAAAAATATGTCAATGATGATACTGCTGTGTGTGTATATCAAAATTTGATAAGATAAGACAAGATAACTTGCAAATTGAAACATCCAGCAAAGACAAACAAGCATTGGTTGGCAAGTCTGCTATAGCAAGGTTTTTCTTCCATTTTCAATAAATAATTAGTCACGATGATAAGTAACTCACATGGGGTAATAATTTTCTGGCGGAGACCTCACTGAGCAGTTTGGACTGAGAATCTGCCGGCTAAACATTAAAAATAAAAATCTTTGGTCTCCACTTTCTTCATAAACCCATCAGGTTGAAATCTTATAGAAAAGTGAAAATTGTTTTGTTTTAAAGTTTTACACAAACAATTGACTTATAGCACTTCAAAGACTTTGGAGTGTGATTTCTTTGGTAAGGTATTGAGTTAAAAATTGACTGTTCTCTATTTATCATCACAAATTGATAGAAACATATCTCTACTAAAATGAACTAGTTCAAGTATGCCGTAAGTAATTTTAAACTATTAAGACCATCCCAAGGCTATTTTGGTGTGTGGACATAACAGGTAGAATGAATCTGACATCTTATGAACTGACATTCCTTCTGCGTTTTTTTTTCCTAATCACAAAAGTGCATATTGCATTTGATAGATAGAGGCAAGGTGTGAGAAGATTAGATGTTAAAGTAGATGTGTCTCTTGAAGCTTTCATGACTTCAGGGTTTTAATGATATGCATGCATAATTACTGGACTTGAATGTGTTCATGCTTAACAAGGCACGTTCATGTCTGTGCATCAGGTGACCAATTTCACCCCCTCTTATCTTTGTGCCAGTGGAAGCGATGACATGAAAGCACTTTATGCCAACAAGACGCATATTTGAAACGGCATTTCTGGCTGCATTGAAAAAAGCCCAAGCAAAATTGGAGCGCCACAAGTGGAATGATCAATTAATTTGGGCTTTTTAGGCACTCAGGCACTGTTCTCACCTTCATGGGGCTCTGATGCCATGAAATATGTATACGACTTGTCAACTTTTTTTAAAAATCTGTATTACTGTAGTTATTACTAGATTCTAGAACTAGAATGTTTTGTATGCTTATTCCATACAATAAAACATCATAAGAACTAGCCTCTCTATATATTCAGTGAAATTACATAACTGTTAATAACTTTAAGTTGATTTTAAGGCATTTTATTGCACATGTATTACTACAATAGATCAATCATGTCTTTTTAAGGGCAAGAGAGAAACATGATAATAAAGAAGCACCTTCACATTATGATAACAAGGTTAAAAGACAGTTGCTAAAACCATTTTAAGGTAAACAAAGAAGAGAGTTATGACAGACAAAAGAGGTTTTTAAAAATATCACAGCATCAAGAAATAAAAATGTCATTGAATGATGGCCGATGGTAGGTGTACTGGGATTTTCATGTACACCTACACACAGCTTAGGTGTAACAGGATTTGAATGGTACACCTACCGCACTAATCCTAAAAAAGAGTTTGCAGTGAACCGCAACTCCCCGGTACAAAAAAGGTGTAGAGTGGGTGTACAGGAATTTCCATGTACACCAACCCACTTCGATAAATTATATGACCGGTGAAAACTCAACAGGTTTAAAGTTGTATTGGAAAAGATCAAATGAAAAGTAGTCTTTCTTATACAATGATAATATTTTGCTACAAAATCAATTTAAGCAGTAAAAAGTACAATACAAAAGACTCACCAGGGAGATGGCATCAATGATCTTCAGTCCTTCCAAAGTCACATTGACAAATACTTTCTGTTTGTGTTCACCTGAAGTTTTGACCGCAGTCTTCAATTTGGCAATGGATTCCTGGCACATTGGGTCGCCCCTTGCCTCAGGGACTGTCTCAATGCCAATCATTTTGGCTTTGAAGCTCACACCATTGCCTTCAAACCTGGCCGGATCAAGGCCTGTAAAAAATGGGACATAACACAAGATAGTATGGGACAAACTGTGCATTATTCTGTGCGCTAATCTCAGCAGAAAAGCTGCTTTATAATAAGTGTCATGAATTCACTATATTTTTGTCTTTTAAAGTGGAATATATTTCCATACAAAAGAGAGTATGGTACAAAATCACAATATCCTTTACACTGGTAGTCTCAGCAAAGACATCTTCTATATATAATGAATATCATTCTTTTTGAGAAATGTATCTCTATCTAATTCTTTTTTTCTAAGTGAAAGCACTAACAGTTGAGAGTCATTAGCAAGAACTAATACACAAGCTTTGACTACTCACCTTTTTTACTTTTAGCTGACATCACTTTTTTTCACTGTGAGACACTCTTATTATATGTATCTTTCAATCTGAAGAAGAAAAATAACATACAAGTATATCATTACATTGCTAATGTTTGAGACACTCTTGATTACAATGTATAACATTTATTGTGACTACATGATACACAACATCAGTCTTTTTAACAAGTCAATCATCGGTAAATAATATGATTAATAATCATAATATTCAAGATTTGTCTTCACAAGTGGAAACGAAATTCAATCAATTGAACAGACAAAAAACAATGCAGTTCTGCTAATATAATACACTTTTTCTAAATATGTCCATAAATGGAAATGACCCGCTGTCGACAGTCAGTACAAGATGAAATCCTACAGGTCCAAGCCTATATCACTTGAACACTGATAACACTATCATTGTCAGATTGAGTGAAGTTGATAGCCCAGGACTTATCAGGCCTATCATAGTGCTCATTCAATCAGCCAAATTGTTATCTCTCTTACTAAGTCCACACCAATCCACTTACTATTTGTGTGATTAGCCTTGCAAATATGTGTCTTTCAAAGTAACAAGATGGTATATATATGCCTTAAGCAAAACCATTCAAAATAGATTTTTGGCCATCATTCACACTTATTCCCAATATTTCAACTGACTTCTATAATACAGAAACAGAATTGTTCAAAGGACAAAAATACAATGATTGATTTAGTAGTATTTGAAGAAAAGAATAAAGAAATAAAAAAAGACATTTTGTATTTGTATTTTGCATACTGTATTCATCCCTTCTCAGGGATATTTGCCATAGCGTTATGAGCTGAAGCCAACACTCAGGAGCCACAAGAGCAGCGCTTCTGTAACGTTTTTTTCTCTTCTTTTTTTTTTTGGGGGGGGGGGGGGGGTTATTATAGAGTTTGAATTTTGCCTGGACAACGGCCACAACTGGCATACTCTTTGTCAATGTTAAACTGTCATGGGAACTTTAATGTGCGCACCGGATTATGCACCGAAAAATTATTTGATTATTTTTATGATTAAACGGCTGCTTTAAATGTGTAGACACAAACGAATGTTTGTGAAAATGTGCAGAACACCTTTCAATGTTTCCATACATTGACAAATGACCCGCTCATTTGTGTTTAGGCCTAGTCTTTGACAACAAATGTGTGTAAATTCAACAACGGGTACAAATGAGAAATGTGCTATTTCATGAAAATCCTAGTAAAAGCTGCATTAGTGTATACAGTGCAAAGCCTGAGCTGATGGAAACAAACAAATAGTGACATGTAGTCCAGAAATTACAGTAGTTTCTCCTATTTAGACCAGTCTATCAGGCCTACATATCATGCTTCTTGATTTGCTTTTATCCAATTAATAGAAGGCTACATAATAAATATGCTAAGAATGGAAAATCAGCTTAAATGTCATTCTGTTCCATTATTTTAATCCTTAAGGAGTCAAAATGCAATGTCTCTCATCAATCTGAAGATATCTAGACAGTTAGGAGGAGATTGTCTGGACCTACAGACGTGGCCAGGTGGGTCAACGCACAAAATAGTAGGGGCCCAGCTATGCTGAGCACATTGCAAGAAACAGATATCTGCATTGCGAAGGAAGGTTTCTGTTCCATGTTTTATACAATGACAGTTGCAGTAAGAGTTTTGCCAGCACAAAGTATCTGAATCAAGACTTTCATAGCCTGCAATTGCATTGGGACACACAGACGGCAGAGCTTAGGGGGCGGTAGTAAGACTACTCCGCTCTTGCTACTACCACTATTTTACTTGAATTGAAAGACTAAAATTCTTAACTCCAGTCTAGATTTAAGACAAAGTAGACTGGACAACATATTTAGCAACAAAATAGCCTAACCTAACAACACAAACTGTTTGTTGAGTTTGCACTATCAATCAGCTTAATAAAAAATCAAACCCACTAGGACCTGGGTCATATCTACTACTAAATAACCAACAATAACACTGCCTTCAACAAGAAGAGGGTCTCTAGACTCTAGATAGATCTCTATTCTAGATCTTGGCTATCTAGATTCTAGAAGAAGAGTCTAGATCTAAATCTAGATCTTTTAATAAATCAACAGACCTGTGTAGCCTGTAGGCCTACTATTAGTATGTCTAGATCAAGATCTAAGTCCACATGATGAGGGATTAAAATTACAATTACAGACATGAATTTAGAGTTGCAGAATGAAAAGATCAAGAGATTACTCTAATCATAATATTAATAGACAACCATCAAATAAAACAACTTGTTCTCTCATTCTCAGTACACATTCTACATACACAAAAACTGGTATAGCCTAGTATAGAAACTGTCATGAGGTCTGAACCGCCCCCATGAATAATGAAAGCTGTCTTCGTACTCACATGAAGTCATGAAGAATGAAGGGGGCGTATTCGATCGTCAAGTTAGTCTGGCTTATCACTTTACACACGCCCTACACAACTCGATCGTAAACAGCACACTACTTCGCTCTAGCCCTCGTTACTACACACAACTAGCCAACGTGAAAGCCAAGCGAGAGCAATCGGGACTTCGGAACTAGACCGTAACTGTAACTAATTATCATTGAAAATATCCATTACTTTCACGACGTAAACAAGACAAATTGATTTCCGACATAAACAGCTCTATTCATGTGATGTATGTTGTATAGATTACTTCAACTTACTCAATCAAACAGTTTTGGCAACATGCCACTCATTTCTCCTCACCCTCACTCAATGTCAAGCAAGCCTCGGAACAGTGGAACACGCCACCGCCCCTTTCGTCCGAGACAAGAGAGTTTGGCCAAGAGAACTGGTGTGTCAAACCCAGTAGGCTACAGCACACAACACATTGTCTCTGAATAACAGGATGTGAGGGTCAAGTCAGTCAAGAGAACCCGGTGCCTAGGAGTATCACTCGTTTGAGGCCAAATTTAAGGTAGATCAACTTCACGTCCAAGTCCAAGTAGACAGTGGACGCCCTGTGATTATTTGGGGAGTGGTTTTTTTTAACACATGTTGCTGTCCCTGCGAGAATCAATTACATTAAACACTTCAGTATTTGTTAATCTGTTAGGTTTAGACTAAAGTGATCTATTGAAAACAACATTTGAAATGAAAAAAATGAGAAAAAGGTAACTAACAAGCAAAACCCGGCATTACATAATTACATTGGTTAGCTCCAGAACCCAACGCGAATTAAGTTACTTATGTAGATCTATTCATATTCATATAATCTTGATAAACGCATACGGTGCTCACGTGTAAGGAGGGCGAAATGGGGGTCCCCTGAGCACAGTTAAAGGTCCCTTGGCACTTGGAATTGATGAAGAGTATGCCTGTTATGGTCGCTTCCGAGGTAAAATTCAAAATCAAACCATACCATAGTCCCTTCACCCCCCAAAAAACAACAACAACAACAACAAACCCCACCACCAACAACAAACAAACAAAAACTAAACAAGCAAACAAAACAAAAGAAAATGTAATGAAGAAGGAAGAAACAAATAAATGCTCTACATGCGCTGCTCTGTGTTGCTTGGCTTCAGCGAAAAGCGGAGCTCATGATAACACTAAGGTGAATGTCCATGAAAAGGGATTAAAGGGGTAGCAAATACAGCAGCCGAATGATTCATTGACAATTCAGTAACACCTGAAGTTCGAATGGAAAGACACGCTGTTTACGTCATTCACCTATGCATTGAGGTTAGAGCTTTGTGTCCATCCATAATCAGAAACGTGTCATGTAAACAAGACACGAAACTTAACAAAGCGGTCTATACTAGTACTAGAAAAGCGTAATACTGCTAACGGCGGTCAACACACACACTGACCCTGTGTGTTAGCTTATTCTACACGTCATGTATAGAGAGAAAGAGGGAGGGGGGGGGGCTATGTGGGAAACACAGTTGGGAGAGTGCGCCGGTGTGTATGTTGCTAGCGCTCAGGGAGTTCACAATTACGCAAAAAGGACAGTCTTCATTTCTCCCTCTCTCTATCTGTCTCTGATAGAATCTAGATCTAGATTAGTACCTAAATATTAGGTTTATCTCTATGGAGCAGATAGACGTCTCGATTCACCAACACAACAAAACAAAACAAAAGTCAGTTTTTGCCAAATCGAGTACTTAGAGTCTAGAGTCAGAGCCAAACATACTTCTAAAATGGCAAAATGGCATTTGTAGAGTCTTATGCCACATTGTTAATTTCCCCGGATATATGAAGCGTCAAGGATAAATTCAGGTGTTTCGACTGTACACGTCTTTTCATCATACATGTAATATTTCAAATACGTTTCCCACACCCAAGAAGATAATTTGTCTGATTATCTGATGAACATTTCTACCATTTGAATAGGCCTACATTAAAATTAGAAATATGATTTTGAACTGCATCTGGGCTAGATCTAGACATCTAGGCTAACTGTAGATGTTCCCGCAAAATAAATTCTGTCCAACTTTCCTGCTTCCGGTGTTTATTCCAAACTTGATACCGGCACAGAAAGAAACAGAAAGTGAATAGTGAATATGGATGGATAATGATAAACTAAACGGATGATATGAAAAATGAGTGATGTAAAATAAGATTCACACGCGAGATTTAAAGCAGACATAGGCCAACTTTATGGTCATTGTTTATTGATGTGAAGTTACTAGTATTTGCCTGTTTATTCTCGCACAGTAGAATATATAAGATCTAGATCTAGGTGTAAGGACATTCGAGCGTGACTGACTACTCAACTGGACTCAGACTGGAGACGAGCGGACATTCAAGTTGATTCAAGTCAAGTCACAAGAATTTCTATTTCACACTCTCACTTGACTCTACAGTTACAGTTACAGCTGTCAATGTAAGTCGTCAGTGTCTGTGGACTGTGTAATCTAAATTTAGATGTAAATGTGACTCTACTAATACTAATAATATGATCGATTACGCATTTGTTATTGTTGAATTTGTTGCGGGGAGCTTTAACTTTACGAAGCCGAAGTGTCTAATCTATTCACCCCCGGGTCCCACCAATCATAAAAATGTTATATGATTTTATATACGGACACGGATTGGACCGAAAGTCATCCATGTCAGCAGGCATAATAATAGCAGACCCGCAGGCTTACTTTACTACATCCACAGTCGGCACCGCTACCGCTAAACTAAATGAAATGAAATGATCTCTCTAAATTTCATTTCATTGGGTGTTGGAAAACAAAACATTAACAGAGTTTAATTGATAATTCAGTCGTTTTGCAACTTGACTACAACGCAATCGACACTCTTACTTACTCTCAATCGAGAACGAAACATTCTAGGTAGGCCAGGCAGCATGGATTTCATAATCATATTCATAGGCAGCCTTAAGTTAAAGTTTAAGTTAAGTCGACATCTCAGATGATAGTTTCTATTTTATTACATTAGCATTAGATCTAAGTATTAAGTAGGCTAACTAGATCTATTATTATTTGTAATTGTAAGATGGGAAATAGAATTAATCTAGACTCTAGTAGGCCACTACACTACAGCATTAACAAAGTCAAAGCATATTCATATGTATGAATATAATATATATCATAATCATGTGAATGTATTCAAAAGTATTTGATTCGTTCACATAATAAGCGATGCTCGATGGCGCATTTGAAAAATTGTTATGGTGGGCAAAATTTGATCTGATGATAGTGATAGTGTTTAAGTATTAGTATTATTAGTGTAGATCTAGGCCTACTTGACTACTTGTTTTTTTAGTATTTAGATCTAGATCAAAGTTTGAATGTTACTATTACTAGATCTAGATTACAGCTTTCAAAATGGGTGGTAAAACAAAATCTTATAATTATAAGAATTATAATGCCCCTATCTAGATTCTAGTATCTAAGTATCATATATATATTATATAGAATAAAAATAGATAGGAGCATATTGGCCTGAAAAAGAATTGGCTAGCCTTCCTCTGTGGCCTTTACTTTAAAATTAAAAACGTTAAATAAAATCAAGATGTAGCCTACATACATCTATATTAAATATTACATGTGTAGTCATTTGTTCAAACAAAAATGTAGTAAGGCCCTAACTAATTTACTATATTACTAGATTATTCTGACTTGTCACATATTTCTCTTTTTCAGATGCCCCAAGGAAGGAAGAGGCAGCTTAAGCAAACCGATTTTGAAAACTCGTCAGCGAGGAAAAGGCTGAAAGGTTGTTGAACATTGCACTTACTTTTCAAAGATCGCGTAACCCCATCATCACACACAAGCACATCATTAGTATAACTGGGCACTAATCAGTGGCAACGTATGCTTAGCGAAAAGCAAACGTAAGACTTGTTTGAGCAAAATTCCTAGGAGGGGGGACAAAAAGAACTGTACAAAAGGAAACACTATGCCATCCTTCTTCTACTCTATCCTTTGTTTATCTGTTTGGTTTTATATGTTAAATTATTATTATCATTATTTAATTATTTAATCCATTTTAGTTGTTCAACAGTTGTGTCATAATGTATCTTCTTCTTCAATTACTATGTAACATTGTAGGCTTATGGGTTAAAGCACCATCAGTCACATAGCTTCCTTCTAGTGGTATATCAGCACCTGTAATTATTGATCGTCTATGCAGTAAATCCATGTGAGTAACCTTTTTTTCTGTGTGTGTATGTTCAGTCAGCCACCAGTCCCATGGCACAGTGCAGGGTGTGGTGCTGACCTGTGGTCAAGGTGATGTGGGACAACTGGGGCTCGGGGAGGACATCATGGAGCGTACACGTATGGCCTTTGTGGACATCCCAGACCCTGTGATCCAGATCTGTGCTGGAGGCATGCACACTGCCTGTGTGACCTCTACTGGTCAGGTATGATTGTCTTCTTTGTTTTGAGAATAGTATACTCTGTCTCTGTGCATTCATACAATTGTTCGAAAGAGAAATACAGTGGTCTCCGCTTAAGAACCTGCCCCTCAGGAGCGGAGAAAAAAAAGTAGGAGCGCTGTCAAAATGTGAAGTGGTCGCTTCTTACAACAACTCATAAATTAATAATTGGCAAAGATAATGTATTTAAAGTTCAAAATGCATGAACAAGAAGTTGCTCAAAAACACGAACTCGGACGGGTTCTTAGAGTGGCATTTTTCTATAGTAAAAATTAGGTTTTGCCCAAAATGCGATGCACCTATTATTAGCAAAGTCTTGCTATTGCCTGGGCGAGTGCTTGTCCTTGCAGGTATGTTTCCTAGCTCA
The DNA here is from genome assembly GCA_031471215.1 of Gastropteron pacificum. Lineage (NCBI taxonomy): Eukaryota > Metazoa > Mollusca > Gastropoda > Cephalaspidea > Gastropteridae > Gastropteron > Gastropteron pacificum. The sequence goes on from JAUELK010110849.1 coordinate 31,304, forward strand.
AGAGATTGTTTGATGTCCTGTCCTTTTGCTCACCAGGTCTACACATTTGGCTGCAATGATGAAGGGGCACTTGGCAGAGACACAACTGTAGAAGGCTCCGAAACTCTTCCAGGAAAGGTGACACTGCCATGTCCCATCATCCAGGTCACTGCAGGCGACAGTCACACGGCTGCTCTCACAGATGATGGCAGAGTGTATGCATGGGGGAACTTTAGGGTAGGTCCTTAGATTGTTTGGGGGGTTTTTTTGGTGGGGGGGGGGGTATGTTTGGTTGGATGGGTTTTATTTTTTACCAAATCACACTCTATGTTATTGCTTGGAAATTGGAAATGCTAAAGTAATCTATTTTGTTGTATACTGTTTTGATCCCTTCTCAGGGAAATTTGCCGTTGTGTTATGAGCTAAGCTTTTCGTTGAAGCCAACACACAAGAGCAGCGCCTGTCGGGGGGGGGGGGGGTGGTAAACTTTACTTATTATGTAGGTCACCACATATTCTCATATTGTGTGGCTGAAATCTGTCTGACTCAGCAGAAGTTTAATAGAGTGTGTTAGAGTATGATAGACATCCAAGACTTCCTTCTGAGAATTTCTATTCACTACATGACTCAAAATGTCTTGGCTTGCTTGGAAAGGGTACAGTTAGAGCAATCATGAGCTGGAAGTTGATGGAAAATTAGCTGTTACATTAGATCAATCATATTTGTAGATTTAAATCATCATTGAAAACGCCACTGATACTGATATGTAACTTTTTGTTTTAATTTTTGTCTCCTTTGTAACCAGGATGCCAATGGCTCAATGGGTCTGACCAGGAATGGCATTGAGAAATCGCCAGTGGAGCTCATTCAGGAGGAGGTGGTAGTAAAGATTGCCTCTGGGAGTGACCATCTGGCTTGTCTCACTGACCGAGGAGAGCTCCTCACTTTGGGTATGTCACAAACTACAGATAGATAGAGGGATAAGTACAAGTACTCTTCACTAGTAAAGATCGTCACTCTCCAATTTTGTTCTTTTCCTTCTTTTCTATTAATAGTCTATTAACAACCCTCTGTATTTTTAGAGCTGCATTTGGTTTTCATAACATTATTTGTATCTATGTTTCACATTTAGTGAGGATTGTAGTATTTCAAACAGTGATTGCTTTCGGACCAGCTGGTCACTAGAATTATTATTAATTAACTGGAACTGTATTAAACTAACAGCTTATTGGGCTCAATAAAGGAGTAAACCATGATAATGTTGATGAAGACATAGGCATCAGTCTGTATCACTTCCATATTTGCCTTTACTCGTGTCCTGGTTTACTCACACGTTACTTGTCTTGAAATTTCACTGGACTTTGCCTGCCCTCACTCGCATAATTGAAATGTATTTTTAATATTTTTCTCAGGATGTGCTGAGCAAGGTCAACTGGGAAGAATAGCCGAGTGTTTTGCAACCCGTGGGGGTCGTAAAGGACTTGGTACGTGTTTGAAATGATACCATCAATCACAGATTACTACTATTACTCTTATTGAGATATGTTTTGTAATCCTAACATTTCATTAAGCAATGAGTTGGATTTTAGAAGCTCAAAATACTAAATAAGAACTTTCTTGCCCGAAAGTACATTGTTGGTGTATTCACTTTTTAGTAATTGAAATAGAGGAATGTTCAACCTTGTCTTTGTAATTAATTCCCTTCTCTATGTGGGCCAAATACTGACGAATGGTTTGTTACTACACAAACTTCACGTTAATCTAATCTTCTGTTGTTTGCAGACTTGATTCTCAGTCCAGGTCGTGTCAAAGTGAAGAGGCACAAGTCTCGCAAGCTTGCGAATTTCTCGGACGTGTGGACAGGCCAGTATATGACTTTTGCCAAGGATGCGGAAAATGATGACATCTTTGCCTGGGGACTCAACAACTACTATCAGCTGGGTAGGGACTGGTTCTGTACTGGGCATCTGCTCATTTTTTCAGCAGTCTGCTTGTGATACAGGCTGAAGACATATCAGATATTTTTGTACCTTCAATATGTTATTGTTAAGCTACAGCTAAATGAATTTTTTTTTTAAACTTTAAATGCAAAATAAATGTCTATTTCCACCTTTGGACAATAGGGCTTTTAAAATTATTATTATTACATGACTAAAGTTGCCAGTACAATGTTAGTATTGTTAGTGATGAATATTTGAATCAAAATTATTTGTTCATAGACTATTGTCATACACTTTTGTATTTCTTTAATATTTTCTTGGATTGTTGACATTTAAATAGACAGAATCAGTGTATCAGCCTCTAGTTGTCAAACATCCAATCTTGATCATTCTGTTTTCAAACAACTCAGGTCTAGGGTGATGGTGCTACAAAACTTTATGACGAGATGGCTGTGGTAGCATGTTGTACTTATATCATGACAACCATCTCTCTTATTTGCCTCAGGGTTTGGAGACATGGACAACAGATACTTGCCCGGCCGAGTGGCAGCCCTCTCAGAGAGTGGACCCTGGCGACAGATCAGTGGGGGTCAGCACCACTCTGTGGCACTGAAGGCCAATGGTAGGTTCACATCGTAGTTTGACTTTCTTCTTTTTTTTCTTATTGACTAGATAGATGTATTATGTATTGCTTACATGTAGATCATAAATTCATAAAAGCCTCTGGTTGAGAAAATATTCCATGTAGCCATCAGTGGAAGTCTTATGCCCAAAGAGGGGAAAGAGGCCTACGTAAGCATCCATCACTATTTCCATTGCGGCTCTTGTTGAGGTGACACCCAGTGTACAAAGTTGTATTGCTTTTATGTTCCAACCAGCATACAATTTTTTTTCTGTGTGACATTGGCTGACATGAGTGAATACCTTAACAACATTGCTTTTATGATAGTTGCCAGGAATTTAATTTGAAATCCCATCTGCGATCTGAAATGTGCGTTACAGAGGGTTATCATTGTTTATACTGATCTTCTGGCGATTGTTGTGTGTTGCAGGTGAGGTGTTCTCGCTGGGCAGAGAGGACTATGGGCGACTTGGGCTGGGAGAGAACTGTGGAGAGAAGCATGCACCCACGGTGGTGACTCTACTAGCTGGCCTGACCTGCACCAACGTGGCTGCTGGGGGCTGTGTCAGCTATGCAGTCACCTCTGATGGTAAGGCTGGTTAGTTAAACCTATAGATATATACTCTGTGCGTATGTGTGTTTGAGTGTGTATTTTATTGGCTGTATCTTGTCTTTCACCTTTCCCTGTGATTTGTCTTGTCTTATATATGTAATGCGCATGTACTGTTTTATTAACTCAAGGAGGGTTAGTTGGTTTTAGTGTCTTGACCCGATTCCCAATATATGTGAGGCACATACTCACTCATTTTCCACCCGGTCCACACTTACCCTTCAATCAATACTATTTTATTATTTTTCTATGGTGTCCTTTTCTAAACTCTTTTAATATAAAGAAGTTCTCTTGCTACTAACCAATTGTCTATCTTGATGGCACAAGATAAGACAGAAAGCATTTAGAAATGAAGTTGTTCAACAACTAGCACCTCTGTGTCCATTTGTTTGAAAGAATTTTCAGGTTAAAAGGCATTGAAAAGTGCATTATTGGTGCTCAAGCTCCTACGATAAATGTTTAATAAGTCTCATATAAGTTATGGATAAATGTATAGTTGAGTACCGGTGTGAATGTGATACAGATTTTATGGGTTCGGTTCTTTCTTTTTTTCAAGAGTTGACAAAAAGGATGCGATGTGTATTTGTTTGTTGTGAATCTCCAGGTGCTCTGTACTCCTGGGGCATGGGCTCCAACAACCAGCTGGGATCTGGTGATGATGATGACAGATTTGAGCCCTTCAAAGTGGCAGGGAAACAACTAGAGACCCGGTAAGCTACACATTGAACATGGAGAAAGTCATGCCTAGAAGTTGTAAGATTCGGTTATGTTGCCAAACGAGGTTGCAATAGACCAAACAAATGAGTGCAGGCCTTTGAATTGGGCAGAAAAGAACATGGTTCGCACAATCTTTGAAATGTCTTTGATTTCGGCTCAGTGGTGAACTGAATGTCTTATGAACAGAGTTGCCAGCATCTACTGGTTTTATGTAGTTTGGACAGATTTTTAAAAAAATGTGACGACCCAATTACGTCTTGAGTCACAAAAACTACGGTAAATATGCGGCCGCAAATAAACGTGTCGAAAAAAAGAGCAAACGTTTGAAGTGTTAACTTGAACTAGACACTGCTTGAACTGTAAGACTTCTTCTGTTTAAGTTTAAGATTTCATGACTTATTTTAAGGCTCATAACAGCACCACTATGGTGCGAATACAATAATGTTCTCGTATCTGGAAATCAAGAGGGATAGGCTGAGGTCTATAATATGATGCTATTTTTGTTTTACTGATAGATCTAGTTACCAAAACCCAATGACGATGATGAGTGTCTCTATTCTGCATCCATAAATGTGATGTTGGTAATATTGTTCATAGTGTCTTGTGCATTTTCTTTTAATTTTTGTTAAACATTGTAGTACCCACCATGACTTCTTGTCATTTTTTATAGTAGATTAAACCTATTTGCGATTTTGATTAAGTCCTGAGTAGATCTAGATTCTAGAGATAGGCCTACCTACTGTATCATTCTAGATCTCGAGTTACTTAAATGATAATAGTAATAGGCCTTCTCTTAGTTTTTTAAAGTTTTATGACTTAACTTTCGTGCATAGAGGCACAGTTATGCAATATGAATATGAAACAGAAACCACACTTAATGAAGAACTGGCTGCTCGCACATGACTGTAAATCAAGCATATTGAGCTGACAGTTTGCTTATGGAAAGTTCTCTACATATACAAACAAACACACATTTTCCTGACATGTTGATGTTGTTTCCTCTCCAGACAAGCTATCTATGTGTCATCTGGAGGCCAGCACACTGTGGTGTTGGCCAAGAACATGCAGAATGGCAACACTCATTGATGACGGCAGATACCTGTAGCTATGTGTTGTGTGTCTTTCCTTGTACATTGATTCATCAGGGTTTTATGATCCTTTGTCACCATTTTTGAGTTGCCAGTAAGCCCATAAAGCTAAGACTTCTTAAGTCCTCAACTTGCATTGAAAAGGCATTTGGTCACTTTTTCATTTCTCTCAAAGTGGTGATTTGGGGGGGGGGGGGGGGTATCCCTGTTTCAGAGTATACCTTCTTTCATCCGACAAAAGCTTGCTGCTGCTGTGGTTGAAGGAGGAAACGGGATAATGTAATTGATATATGACAAAGCAGACACTTTTTTTTTAACATGCCAATTCTAGCCAGGAGAGAATTTGCTCATTCATCATTTTGAAAGAAATGAGCGGACATGTAGTTTCCCACCAGTACACCTTTGCTGACTTTACAATGACTTTGCTGGACTTTCAAAGACAAACAGAGCTGTGCTGTTGTCTACTGAGTTACTAGTGTTTTGTGGAATATGCAGAATTATTTGTTGATAACGTAATTCATAGCTTTTAATAATTTATAAAGGAATGTTGATCATTCCTCGCTTTGACACCAGTCAGTCTCTTTGCTTTGTTATGAATTTTAGTAATCTCTTCTGTATTGTTCAACCTAACATTTATTCAGTTCCTGAGGCTTACTTTCATGTTTTTCAAGGCCATACATTTACTTGCATATTTTATGATGTAAATTAGTAAATGTTTCAAACATTTTAGTTACCATAAACTTGTTTCTCTTATTCTCATTACAGAGCAAAAACAAAAAAAATGTTTGACTTTCTCTTTTATTGACAATGATTTTAAAGATTTTTAGTGTAATCATAATCTTTTTATTGTATTCTTCATTGGGACAGTTTTCTGATGCTGGGCGAATAACTAAATCTATGACGGTTTTATATGTTTCAGCACTATGTTTTTAGCTTCCCTCGTAATGCCAGTTAGTAAGGAGATTGTTGTTAGTGGAGATATTCTTGTTGCCATGTTTGTGGATGAAAGATGAACATATGAATTGGATGTTTAATGATGTATCAGCAATGTACATGAGAATGAGTATTCTGATCTGATTTGTTTGATTAATGTGTGACATGTGAATCAATAAAGATTTTAAAATTATATCTTGCAGTTCTGTCCTAGTGGATGTTGTATGTTTGTTTGTTTTTCAACATGAAATTATTATGCAAGCATACATTTTATGTATGTTAATGCTCATGCTTACTCATTCTTAACCTTAGTTTGTATTAAGTGTGAAGATAAGATTGAACAAAGAAGACATGTAGATGCAGTGTATCATATTTTACAAGCATACTAGAGCAAACCAACCAAACCTGATCAACATAGTAGAACACTGTATAAAGGATACCCAGTTGTGTGCTGCTTCTAAGCAACAATCAGATTCTCAGTGTTTTCTTGTGGCTATTGTAATATCTGTTTAAGTTCACAAACACAATACAAAGAAGTCAAGATGGAGAGAATTAGGTTTCAGGCACTTTATGGTAAAAGCAAAATTGAAACTGATTATATTATTATGGAAACGTAGATATAACAGAATATAGCATGGCATATGCTTAAACTGGAACAAAGTAAAGAAAAACACAAACTTTAAAGAGGTTTGAGTGTGAGAGGTACATCAGGTCTTATGACTAGTATTTTGCTCCTTGGGATTAAATCCATAGGACATGATTAAGGATTTATAAGTTAAAAGCTTTAAAGTAAAGATACAGCTAAGTAGCACCAAATCAATTCATTGACTGCAAGAGGATATTACTGTGTTCTTATGATTTTTTAGAGTTGTCTTTTGGTTGGAATATGCACATTCCTAAATGCATCATACATACAATATATTGAAAACAATTATCAAGGATTTAAAAAAATGTTTAAACGAAAATAACAAATGAAAGAGTGTCTTGTTTACAACAGTACTAAAAAGGGAAAACTGCACACACACCAAAAAAAAAATTTCTCTGTAAGTGAATTCCGATCTTGGTTACAGTTGTTTATAATTTATACTTTATACTCAAAACAAAATAAAGGGAAACAAGCTCACTATTTTGCCTATAGCAATAGCATCAACAAAGACATTACATTTAACTACCGTATTTTCTGGACTATTAGCCGATACTTTTTTCCATCCGCACAGTGCGACTTATAGTTATAGTACGGAAATAACGGTACTTCAACTTCAAAGCTAGACTAACAGGTTTTGCCGTTTGCACTTTAACGTCAAAGTTAAAGATGTCTCAGCTCAGGTGAATGCAGAGTAAAATATGAGCATGAGGCAGTATCAGTCTACTGAACACAAATCAATCACTGTCCTCTTTTCAAATACCCTTGCATCGAAAGGGATCTGTGAAAGGAAGAAATAGAAGGACATTCAAGTATCCATACAAGAATACAGTATTCAATGAAGCATACATAACACAAACCATTACTACTACTACTACTATAATAATACGAATGAAATAATATTCAGGGCGATAACTTAATTCTAAGAACTGCTTTCAGTCAATGAACTTTTACGTTGGGAACAATTTAAAAAAAGCCTCCACTGTCACTAGATCTATTCATACTTTGAACTTCTTGGATCTACATCTATAGCCGAAACTGAAACCAGCTACATCATACACTCCTTTTATTACATCATTAAATTGTTTCTCCTAGTGAAAGCCAAGGTATTCAAGCGATACAATTCCTCTAAACAGTGAAACAGTTTCCACTCACAGTTGTACCTCCTGACAGCCCAGTGGCAAAGGCTGTCGAAGCTGTTGTTGAGAGTCTGATGGAAAGCTCTGTTGAACCAGTGCACCAGGGGGCTCCCCTTCTTTGTCATCATTGCTGTGCCAGAACGTTCACAGTGAACACGGGCCGGCAAAGTCTCCAAATCTGGGATTCTGGACCTTGGGGAGAACAGGACATCCGCCTGACCACAAGAAGAAAAAATATGTGTAGTAAAATTAAAGTGATGAAAACTAACTTCACTATGCCTGAAACTCCACTTACACCTACATAGAAATAAAACGTAAAGAACTTCTTCCTTATGACAGAGGACATAAATAACAACCATGAGAGAATCATGACAATCCTGTTACTGTTAATCTAATTTCTGTTCCATGTACCCTCTATATACTCTCTTTTACAACATTTTGTCCTGGTCCTGACAGTGTCGCTATAGAGAGGTTGCACTGTACCTCATTCCTATTCCTAGGACAATGTTTCAAAGTTTTTCTTCCTACCTTTCTTGAGGAGAGTAGTTGTTTGGCCTCAGGCAGGTTGGCAGCAATGATTATCTTGCCAAATTTCTTCTTCAGTCTGTTCAAGCAAGCTGCATTTGTGTAGGCTCCAGTGAGATGGGCTGATGAAAAGGGAACACAAAATCCTTTTTGAAGTCTGCAACGTGTGCATCAAACCCCTCATCCTTTTTTAAACTCATGTTCATCTACTTTGTTCTCTGTTCAAACATTAAATCATACTAACTAAGTGGATCTTAATGTCAATGGATTTCTCCAAGAGGTGGCACATGAATTACCGGTACTACTTTCATACTGTTACACAATTCATTGAAACAAGTACAACACATTTTTGGACAGTAGATTTATCTTAATTTCTTTTTTTCTCATAAGCCCTTACTGAATGTAAAGTTGGAGTAATCTGAGACACTAGGGTCAAAGCCTGATGGGTTTCCTGGTGTGACTGTGAAAGAGGCATCGGACAACAAGTAAGCATCCGTGAAGTCAAAGCCGTTCTCTCTATCCAGGGAGTCAGCATAGCCTGTGCAGGCATCAATCCATCCATCCATCAGACCTTAGGAAAAAACAAGATCATACTGCTTAGTCACATAGGCCTACATAATGATAATGTACTTTGAGTTAAGTTTTCACACCCCTAGTAGCAGGATTAGGTCATGTAAGAAGTGGAACTTACATATATAAACAGTTTGTCTATGTCTCTCTCCCCATCCCACTTTAATTTTTTTAAAGCACACTATATATATCTCTGACCATATAGTCAAAAACTGGAGAAACTGACATGCTGTAAATTGTACAAGAAATAACTATTCCTCATTGATTCAAGGATTCAATTTAACTGACGCTACAATATTATTCACAAAGAAGAACACAGTACTGAGTAAGAAGCAAGGTACGTATGTAACCACATTACAAATTGCCGTCAAAACTCAGTGGCATACCTCTCCCTGGGTAGTTGATGTTTCTCTCTGTGAAGGTACATTCTGTGAATTCTGTCAACACCACCATACAATTTTTCTTAGCGTGAAGACAAACTGAAAAACATTGAAATGACACCATTGTTGACATCTGAACATGAAATAAGACCATATTTTCGATTTGATTACTTTAACTTTAACCATATTGTACTCAGTACATACATTCACTTGTCAACATGTTTCAATGTTTCAACATGTTTTGCTATATTTCTAAAATAGTATGAGTATACTATAAAACAAACTAACTGTAGACCTTCATATATTTGCGCAACATAATTAAATCTAAAAACGGGACTGTGTATTCTGCTGCCATGTCTGTACAATTTCTGAGAATTTCATGAGCAGTGAAATACATTTAACAAACTATTGTATTCAGAAAAGTTTATGAACCTCTGCTATTGTGGGGAAAATGGTACAATCATAATCAATATTTGACTCAATAAAATAATATTCCATTCAATATATTCCCCTCTCCCCTTATTGTATAGATTAGCACTACTGATACCTTCTTCTTGCCATGGACATTCAGAACAATATTGACATTTCAAGCAGGCACAAAATAAAATGAACAAACCAATTTGTAGAAACAGTTGATTGGTTCAAAGTGTCACGAGTGTTAAAACACTTTACAAAATAGAAGAGACAAAAATGTATCAATCTTCTATTCTTTGCAGTAAGGAAGTAATATAATGAACACTTACTCATGTCAACAAAGTTCACATCAAACCCAGTCAACCTGCCTTCTTCATCCCTGCAGTGACACAAGACATAGCGTTGTTGGTACATGTATGAGTATTCACAACAGTGAGTGGTCTTCCAATACGGATATCATTCAACAAAGATAACTGCGTATAGTCCATACTTATGAGGGGAAACAAACTTTAGCCTACATGTATTTTCAAATGTCATCACATGGAATTTCTTTGATGAATTCTTCAAGTGTATATCTATATACAGAATCTTGCAACCTCTAGATCTACTAAACAAAGAATCTAGATCTAGATTCAGATCTATTGTATTTGTTGATCAATCTATGCCTTGGTCACATAGTAAAGCAAGAGAGTATAACACAACTTAAACGAAATCGCCTTTTGGTTTTTATAACAATGAATAAAAACAAGAAAATTGGTTCCTTTGACTTGAATCATAGGGTGATTTTTCAATCAAGCGCAAAGAACAAAAGTGATGAAATCGATGTTTGGTCTAACATACCCATCACCATGGTACAAAAACTTACAGGAAATTGAAAGGCTTTCTTCGCCCACTGACAGCAAAAAGCCAAACCTTTTTGTCTTTCTCATCACCCTGATGAATGTAAGATGTAGGAATTTAACTAGATGGATAATTTCTTATTCTGCATTCACAGTGACTTGACAGATACAATTACAACTTCTGAGAGGTATACACTCCTGCATATTTTCTGAGAACTGTTTATCTGATCTAGAAACATAAACAAAATTTGTTTGAATATTTAATTTTAAAAAAATGTTATTCAGCTTTAAAGAAACTGAAAGATGCAGTCAAAAATGTGTTTCTTAAAAATTGATGGCCATAGCCATAGCAGAAAAAAAGGAAAAGACAATACTTTGCTTCTCATACCGAAAAGACAAATAAATAACCGTCAAATCTAAACATTTTGTTCTTTTCAAACTTGAATGACCAGTACCACTACAGTGCTTTACTTTCCATGTACATACAAATCAATTAGACTTATCATTGTGAACTGACAAAACTACCATACTTACATGAAAGATGAGACTGTGACTCGACATTGTCGCCTGATGATTAATGACACCCTGTGAAAGACACTTGACAGTTGCTGAGAAAATAATCGTTTCAAAGTTTTACAGGTAAACACATTCTCAATCTCAGCAACACAAAATAACAAAATCCATAAAGAATGCACGTTTGTGAATCTGTATTTGTGTATTTAGGAAAAGGTATAGGAGGAAATACTTAATTCATCCAATGTCATTTGTGTGTGTGCATGTATGTGTGTTTGTGTCTACATGTGCAGATGTGTGTGTTTATGTACAGGGTGACACAAAACTTTTGTCCCTCTTGGTTTTCTCAATAAAATCATCAATTTTTCGTAGATTTACATGAAATCTGCTGTACATGTTCCAAGGCGTGCTTCGGAAACCAATGGGGACAAAAGATTGTGTGTCTATGTGTGTGTGTGTGCGTGAGTGTGTGCATGTGTGTGTGTGTGTGTGCGTGTGTCAGTGTGTATGTGTGTGTGTGTGTGTGTGTGTGTGTGTGTGTGTGTGTGTGTGTGTGTTTTATGGTGTATACTTGTGTAACTAGCAATACAAATATATTTGTTGTGTGCCATTTCAGCTTTTCCAACAAACCAATGAGCTTACAATATTAACTTGCTATGAATGAGTAAACGCTTTAGCTGCTCACGTATCATTAGGCCTAGTTCCCCAAATCATAGCCTTACATTTCAGATTGATCTGTATGTGTAGTAGCGCACATCAAATACAATAATGCTGACAGGTGACATGTAAAAATAAATAACATGCAGTTTAACATGAAGGTACTATGAAAGAAGCACTGACCATTGTAAACCAACTGACTGGATGCACACAGAGCATCATAGCCACCAGATTTAACAAACTTGTTGAAAGCAGGGTTCCACCACGTTGGGAGTGAACTCCCTTTCTTTACCATCATGGCTGCCCCTCCAGTGTCACAGTGTACTCTGTCAGGTAGAACTTCCAAATCAGAGATACGAGTCCGTGGGGAAAACAGGACGTTGGCCTGAACAAAAATGACACATTACAAATAAGAATAACAAAGAATAATAAATAATAGAGATCACTTATATAGCGCTCATCCCTTAGTCGGCTCTGAGTGCTTAAAATCATTAATACATCCTCCTCATAAAATCTTTAATCTATATATATAATTGTCTTCATCAAAAACTTACACACGCGATCAATCCCAAACGACTGCACCTTAAAATCCAAAATTTTACAGTAAAATTACAAATGCGCCAGAGAAGATTTGAAGTCCTAAAATTAATCTCATCAACGCCTAATCAATGTTTAATTAATTAACTTTAGGTCAGTGACTCTTTGAGGCAAATGCGAGAGCAATTTGAGTGCAAAATTGAATATTTGTCTTTCCGGAAATGTCTACGAATGTACGATAGCCTATGATGTGAGGAAGTCTTTATCCGTTTTATCTCGCTGTATAGGCCTAATATTTATCAACCTAGGATAGTGGAGTATAATATAGATCTAGATCTTGATAAACGAGTGCAACTCAGTTCTCACTCTCTCCTCTCTCAGCTCCACTATCCCAGGTTGATTGTTATGTTTGGTCAGTGTTAGGGATAGCTGTGTCAACCTTTTAACACCATCAGTGGAGATGATCTACAATGAATAGACACAGACGGAATTTCAAAGCAGGACCTTTTCACTTTCACTAGATCTATCTCATCTTATCTATGTACTCGTTGTATTTTTTGCAAGCGAAGCTGCAACAGGTCTTCTAGTGTAAGATATTTATCTAGATCCTATTAAAGCAATGTTTCTAAATGAAAAACAGACCCACAAATGAGCACAAACAGACTGTAAATGCAACTTTTCAAATTATAACTGTTTGATTTCATTCAATTGTACTATTACAATATCTGATGTGATAAAATGATTCAGACTAGGGTTAATCATGCTGGAGTTGAAAGTCTAAAAAGATAACTCTACATTTCAAGAATAGGATGAAAGCTTTATGACATACTGTTTCATTCAATAGAAGAGCCTTTGCTTCAGGAAGGTCCTTTGCAACAATAATGGTTCCAAATTTCTTTTTCAGGCGTGTCAAGCATTTGCTGTTTGTGACAGCTCCGTTCAGATGAGCTGAAAAAAAAGAAAAACATTTTTTTTCTGTAGCCTGCTCATCTTATTAAGTAAAATGGTAAAAGATTAACTTGTCTAACTTCTAGCAATGGACTGACCAAATGTTAAAATCAATGTCCACATTACCAGGCCCAGGCTGCATAAAACACATTACATGTATTTGTATACCACCTTTGTGAGAATGTTCCAGACTGTGCTTCATTAAGGTGAGCTGAAAAAACACTATCGTCATTTTGATTTGTACATTAATGTTCAACACTCTTTAAGTGTAGGCCTGTCTTTTTGTAGTTGCAGCCCCTCCATTTCAAATGGATCTTCCTTTATACAATTTTCTCTGCAACAACTTGAGTTACATCTGCCACTAAACAGTTTTCTCCATCAGACCATTATGAAATTATTACTTCTCTTCCTTCTTTTGTGGAACAAAGAGACCTCTTTTTCTTCTAAGCCAGTACTCTTTGAGTTCATGCTCTTTGGACAAAATCGATAGAACAGTCTTTTGAGGTGTTTCAGAGCTGATCTGTTATTGAATATAGGGTTGTATTCATGTCAGAGGAGATGGAATGAGTAGCAGGCTCTCTGAGGTCTTGTAAAGCCCAGCACTTCTTCTTCTTCTTCTTCTTCTTCTGCTTTCACTGTTTATAATGCCAGTCCTGTTTTTTTCGATAAAGGACACTGTTCTCATCAAGTCATCTCTGTGGCCGTGCAATTTCATATCTATGCCACCTCTTACAGGCCATGTCTCGAGTCTAATTTTGTTGTATTTTGGGCATGTCTGGAGGATATGTGTTGTTGAAGCCCAGCACTAAAGAGGAAGGTGTGTAGTTGTTTCAAACTGTTCTATGGCACAACTGCCGCACTTACTGAACACAAACTTGGAGTAGTCCTTTAAGTTTGGGTCAAAGCCAGATGGGTTTCCAGGCTTGACAGTGAAGGAAGCAGCAGTGTCAAGGTAGGGCTGGGAGAATTCAAATGCCCCAAAGCGATCAACAGACACTACATAGCCAGGGCATGCATCAAACCAACCAGACATCAAACCTGTTGAAGAAAATGGTTCAAAAATCAAAGTTAGAAAAGAAATACATTGTACTTCATAAATTACATGCAAGCTAATAGATATACCACTTTGTTATATACTGAAGCCTTTTTGTAATTTTCATGAATTTCATTTTGTTTACCTAAATTGAATCAAATTTGTTTTCGTAAAAAGATACAATTTGGGCCATTTGGTACTGTATTTGAAACCTGCAATAACAAGAACAACACACTGTATTTTTCCTCACTGATTTCATGCATGTAGAGATGTAAATATGTTAGTTCTTGTTATAGAAGTCTTTTATTCTACTCATTTTTCATGAAACGCCCATTAACAAGAACAAAGATGTGAAATTCATGTCATCTCATTGGAAGCTCAACACCCACAAAGAATGAGCCTACCTCTCCCAGCATAGTTAATGTCTCTGTCAGTCATTGTGCATTCTGAAAACTCAGCCAGTACCATCTTGCATTGCCTCCCTGCAAGTTCACACACTGAAACCAACAGTTAAATGATTTAAAAGATTAGTACAGGTTATTCCCATTTGAGGGCATCTTACAACATACTTTCCAATATCAAAAAAACAAAACAATTTTAAGAAGAAAAGACGAAAACTTTTAAACAGAAGTAATCAAAGCCCTGTTTCATATAGGCCTATTATTTTTGCTTAATGTGCGTTAGGACATTTGTTGATTCTGAAAATACATGTGTATAATTAATGCAAAGCCATTTAAAAAAAAAAAGATTTGTCAAAAGCATACCTCAAGAAAGGGTCATTAATACTTCATTTCTAAAAATAAATAAATGAATAAATACCTTTAGCAATGATGTCAACATCAAACCCAACAAGGAGTCCATTAGAATCCCTGTAAAAAAAAAAAAAAGAAGTCATTTTGAAGAGTGAAAAATCAACTCAGATATTTTCATCTTCAAAATTCAATTTCTGTATTTCATGACATTCTACAAGGCTTCAGTAAAACACAGAAGTTCTCTACTACAAATCAAAATCTTGATAGAGCATCATTTCCTATAACAGGACATGTTTCCTGATAATTTCAATGAAACCTTGTGACATTTGAATGAATGCATTCTTCTGTCTATGCAAATTACATAGGATACTGTAATGTACTAGGTTTGATGTTCAACAAGTGTCTAATGTACTAGGTTTGATGTTCAACAAGAGCATGTACAAATTAGCATTGCATATTTGGCACTTTTAACACATGATGCATGGTATTGGCATCAACCATTCTAAAAAATGAGGGACTAAATACTGGTACTTACAAGAAACTGTAAGGCCTCTTCCTTCCATCTACAGCAAAAAGCCAAACTTTGTCAGGATTCTGTGAATGAAGTACACCTTCTCTATATCTTGTTTACAAACACTAGTTGATAGTGGATGCT
The DNA here is from genome assembly GCA_031471215.1 of Gastropteron pacificum. Classification (NCBI taxonomy): domain Eukaryota; kingdom Metazoa; phylum Mollusca; class Gastropoda; order Cephalaspidea; family Gastropteridae; genus Gastropteron; species Gastropteron pacificum. Next base: position 46,798 of record JAUELK010110849.1, read on the forward strand.
CATGTGTCTACATGCTAATACTGCTGTGCAGTAATTGTCAACATTTAACTTACATACATTGTGATAAAAAAAGGAGTTTGGAAAAGTGAACAGTGTTCAATAGTTCAGAATACATTCAATATTCAATCTTTTTTTCAAAATACAAAAATATATGAAGCTAATAATTATTTTTTTAAAACCCACTTGTTATCCTGATTGCAAAGGCATCAGGAGTATAACTGTTTGTCTACGTTTTGCATCATCATAATAATATTGTTGCTCGCTGGATGCATTTGGCTTGCATTGGCTTGCATTTGGCTTGCATTTGGCTTACATTGTCATCCGATTATAAATAATTACCTCATTTGCTGGTATACTCATGTAGAAAGTGTCACTGTCTTGTGTGTTGGTTTTTGCACATCCATGACAGGCAGCGATCAGGCAGGCAATAAACGTGTGTAGAAAAAGGATGTATCGACGATCTCGACTTCTGTCTAACATCCTGGCTACTCTGTACACCCCTTTATGTTTCTTTCTTTTTCTTTTTCTTCTTCTCGTTTCAACCTGAATGCAGAGGCTGCAGCAAAGAGATGGTATAGACAAGTAAAGTGGTGTTGAGTGGGAGTGAAATGATGTATCTATATAATATAGATCTAGGCCTACGCTGTTGTGCCTCGCAGATGGTCTGATCGGTTTATACAGCCCGCTATCTGATCTGGCCCCACTTACGCGTACATGACCTTGCCATACAATAATAACAGTAATAGCCACAAAGCACTTACCTCCGAACAACAAACCAGTCACGGGTTTTCGTGGTTAAGTAACACGAAGGGAACAAACCCTGTCCAAAAATGACGACACAGGAAGGATACACCGAGTTATCTCCTCCTTAGGCCTACTCTACACACTTGAGTTATCTCGCTAAAAGCTATGTGAACCTGGATCAAGATTATATAATTATGTAATTTGGTTTACCCACTTACCAACACTTCTTTCATAACCGCGTTTCGTAACCAGTATGGCTTCTTTTGGGGGCTTCTTGTAGAATAAACACACGTGATCATGTGTCAAGGACTACTATAAATAATACTATAGTAGTCCTTGCCATGTGCTTTTACCGCATCTCTCCCCCCCCCTCTCTCTCTCTCTCTCTCTCTTTCTCTCTCTCTCTCACACACACACAGACACACCCT